>OMKZ01003635.1:6227-17652 GCA_900302535.1 Neoniphon sammara
TGTGTGCAAGAGAAGGCAATTGAGAGAGAAAGCAATACACGATGAAGAAATGGGCTCATCACATAACTGGTGCTACGAGGATGATATATCAGCAGTTCGAAATGTACTAGATTAAGAAAAATGTTTGCATACAGAGAGGAACTCAACAAATCGGGTTTGGGGTTCACTGCATTTAATGTTGAACCCTGTAATTCAAAGCAGTTGTTTTCCGGTACTACTCAGTGTAGTGCCTGAGGGAATGAATCCTGTGCGTACATTTTGTGTGTATGCGTGGTTATGAGAGTTCATGCAAAGGCTTCACACAGTGCATGATGGGAATCTGAAGGTGAGGGCACCCCTTCCCATCGAGCCTGGGGTTCCACACGCTCCACAGTGCTAAATCAAGCGTTCTGATTGGGTAATAGGCAATTCATTATTTAATGAACTATGCCTATGAATATACAGTTTGTTCAGGGTGCTAAGGCATCTCATCTGTTGACATAAATCCAAAGGAGGGGAGGGGCAGTGGCATCATGACAAGGAAAATAAAATTTAATTATAAAATTTAATTATAAGTGTAAAAGGTGACCCCTAGCCTATTCTCTCCCACACTCACTTGCTGTGATTAACAACAATCTCTGCAGAATCCATCAGTATATTCATCCAAACTCGGAGGAGCTAGTTGATCACGAATTCCCTTCTAAATTGTCAGGCCTCTTCAACCAACATTGGGGCTGAGGGGTCATGTTCTGTTTGCTGTATTCAGCGCTGGCACAAAGGGCATACACTCAATCTCACACACACACACACACACACACACACACGGTCATGTAAACACGAGATTGCACCCTCAAAGTAACCTCGCTTCGCTGTGTTGCTCAAACCATACAACCAACCATAGGGAAGATAAACATAGCAGCTTGGATTTACCACAGAGCTGCAGCAGTAATTGGATGAGTTCCAGCATCTAAACATGTGGGGTTGGCTTTTATCATGTTTGTTGTATATGCTGCACAGGAAAAAAAAAGCTGCTGGAGAGCAATTACACTCCCCATGTTTACTGCAAATGACAACCATAGCATGCAGCCAAGGTAAAGATCAGCTCAGAAGTCAACCTTCAAGGGTAATTTTTTTTTTTACATACATTAAATGGTTTTGAAATGGGAAACTGCTGTGGTAGAAAATTTCTGTTAATTTGTATTGGAGGTAATGATATCAAAATAAAGGTCAGTTTGGTTGGCGATTTCTGATGGCTGCCACCTGCGATGATAGTGCTTTATGGTCGATCGAAATCACATGAGAGCAGTGATGAGTGCAATGATGACGGTTGTTGTGCTCAATGCTGAGACTTCAAATGTGTTGAACTTTGACCCCAGTTGCAAACTCAGTTGTCATGGTGACAGCTGAGTGTTCTTCCTAATGTCCTATTTGTCAAGACATTAGCTTTGTCAATAATAATGGAAGACCACAGCTTTGTTGAAAATTTTATTAATAAAATTACAATGTGTCCCTGCCTATATGACACACAATGAGCAGATTACAAGGATGGAATAAAAAAAGTCAAAATAGATAAAGATACGGCCAGTGATTCCCTCATATAAATTCTTCACCTGTGTCTTTTTTCTTTTCAAAAGCATTGCTGTTAATGCACATAACAGTACATTTAGCTCTTGATTTCTGACTCCATGCCTTCAGAGCAAATGATTGGACCTCAATGACTGACCTGCACTTGACCTCAGTGATTTGTTCTGTAAGTGCTTGTATGTTTATAGTTATTATGCATGACAGTGTCCATAATCAAAGTTGGAGCGATGATGGAATGATTGCAACATTGTTGGGATGTCTGTTGGGTGATCACAAATTGCCAGACTATAAACTGACCTTAAGGAAAAGGGTTTACATCTGACATTTTACATGACATTTTTAATGAAGAGCAGTGACAAAAGTTGATATAACTGCATCTTTTTTCATAGGAATAATTCATTGTCTTGAAGAAATTAAGATTCAGAAAAAAATGTAAGAAACAAGCTCTCCTGAAAACTTTCTGTCACCCATGATGAATGATACCACACAAAATGTATCACGACCATGCTTGTAATAACACACTGCTTCATGATGCATTATAAACCCTTTTACCCCTTTTTGAGAAAGTAATACTTAGGCTTTAAAAGGCACCACAGTAACTTTGCACTTTTGATTGCTTTTACTGCTGTTCAGCTGATTCAATAGTCCTCTATGGGCACTATGTGCATTGTTTATTTTGTCCTTTGGGACCACGGGGCATCATTAGCTGATAAGGCTCTCCTCACATGAAGGTTTTCTGTGAGGGAAGCTGTGACAACCGCTACAGGAGGTTTATTTTAAGGCAACAAAGACAACATAAAATGACAATGTGTCCTTATTCATAGTTAGAACAGTGCCAACACTCTATTATTAACATTGTAATGCGCTATTGTAAAAGTAGTGGTGTGATATAAATAACAGCAATATTGAGAAGTTTTTAAAAAAATGACATCTCAAATGTTATATACAGTATCATATAAAATTAGTTTGTTGTTTGAAAGACTTGGAACCAAAAACCAAAAAAGAAAATACTTGGAATCATTCACTGGAACACTCTTTTTATTAAATGAAGAGCTGTGACTTGATGCACACGCCTAATAGACAGATCAAATATCTGTTGACATTTGCTGTCACAGTCTAGGCCTGAACATTCAGCGGATGGCTGCCTCTCCGTGTCACATCACAACAAGGGATTTCAAATCATCCGCTTGACTGACAGCTCTCCTCTAATGCAGGTGTTCAAACATA
Source organism: Neoniphon sammara (assembly GCA_900302535.1). Lineage (NCBI taxonomy): Eukaryota > Metazoa > Chordata > Actinopteri > Holocentriformes > Holocentridae > Neoniphon > Neoniphon sammara. The sequence continues at coordinate 9,018 of OMKZ01003635.1, forward strand.
TCTTCCGTTTTGTGTTATGTACGGCTGGCACCTGAAGTTGATGTGAAAACACACACAGGCACCTATGCCAACTCAGCTCCGGTCACCATGGAAACCTAAGCTGGCACACTAGCCAATTCCCAACCCTAATACTGTTAAAGGAGGAGATACAGTATATCCTGTGCAGCTGACTCCTGCAGATGAACCATAGCATGTCATGGGTGCAGTTATTAAAACTAGATTTGTTCTCTTAACTTACTGACTGTCACATGCACAAATCTTTACAACACAGTGAGTGAAGTAAGTGATTTTTGTAGGTCTGTTTCCAATTTAGTAATTGACAAATAGTCTGGATTTTGCAAACTAATCAAGCAGTCAGTTTGATCGATATATCTGTAACATTGCATTCCCACAATAGAAGAAATGGTTCATACAGCATAAAAGAAGATTAATATTAAGCAATGAACTGCAAGAAGTCCTTGTCACTCAAGATCCTGATCACACATTAGGCCGTGTTCACACGTTTTTTGTTTTGTTTTGTTTTGTTTTTTTTCTCAGCAGCCACTGTTTTTATTAAGAGAAAAAAGTGCTTCCAAGACCACTTTTTGGGCAGTTATAAATCATAGCCATGATGTTGTTGACACGCAATTGTAATAATAATTTCATGCGCTTGCCCATTTGATTTCTGCTTTGTTGGTAACATTGCCTTACATTGTCAGTGGTAAGTCTATGTGGCCTAGCATAGCCTCATGGCAGTTCCCATGAGGAGAATAGACTGTGGGAATAGCAGGAGAAGAGACTGTGTTCTGAAAGCAAAGACTTGCTAATCTCCATCTAATCTATTTTCCAAGAGGCAGCTCATTCATCTCTACTGAGAAGGTCAAGAGGCAGAGCGGGTGGTCAGGCACCATCTACATAATTTTCTCAATAAATATAAATTTGTCTGCCCCTTTCATTTATACTCCATCATTCAAGCCAAGGATCGCTTACTGTGCACGTAAATCACTTTCTGACATCTCTTCCACCACCCAGTCTCTTGTACCTCTTTCTGTTTTTTATATATTCTTCCTAATTTGTTCATCCTCTATTCCCCGCTCCCTTTCCTCCATCTCTCTTTGACTTTCTGCCACCCTGTTTCTTTGTTTTCCAGTCTCATCCACCTCCCTCCTCCCTCCCCTCCTTTAATGTGTTGTCTCACTCTTAGAGAAGGAATATCAAGCTCTCAGATTAGCTGCCCTGCTGGCTGGCTTTAAAATTAGAACAGGGCTCAGGGGTTTGTCATATTGCAGTTGACTGAGTTTGCCTCAGACGATATTTCAGATAGTGTTGCATTTCAAGTATAGCAAAACCACAGCAGAATCTTCAGGGGGTAAAACATATTGCTGGAACGGCAAAGTAAAGCATGTGCAGTAAAGATATAAACATAACATGACATTAACATGACACGAAAGGTCACAAAACAACATGATGTTAAAGCTGCAACAATTGAAATTGCAAAAATTAAGACCGTTTAGACTCAACTGGAAAAAAAATCATGGAATAGCATTTTATCAGTGAGTCACACTGATGACAACCATGTAGGCTCAACCATCAAATTAAGTGCTCATTCCACTTTTTTGTCAGATGAGTCTAAACAGTCCTCACACCATGAAAGGAACTCGCATGACTTCTACTTTCTGGAAAACAGAATATCATTAGTGGTGATCTCATGCTGGCCTAATGGGTGTAGATAAAACTTTCAGCCAATAAAACCTTCCCAGTTTTTTGGACAATCTGGCCTGTCCAGCTATCCTATCAAAGAAAATTGTAGGTGCACTTGATTTGGTGCCTGGTTTGCCCAGATTTTGGATTGAAATGCACAGTCAGTAAGGTGCTTTGCATTTTAGGCACTACTTTTAAAAAACAAAATCCCTTAATCCTGGTTGTTGCAAGCCATGTTCTTACTCGCCAGTCTCGCCGACTCCAAGTGGGGGAAGTGGTGCATGACCTGGGTAGTTTCTGCATTTAAATAGAGCTCCAAGTCCGCCTATCCAGCACACCTCCGGCATATTTGGCGTACAAAAAGAGCACAATCTGTGTTTCTCTCCCTAACTGCTTTCCTGATGGTTCCAGTTTTAACAGGAAACACATACAATCAAGGAGGTAAGAGTGTGCCAAGGCGCGAATAAAGACACCACGTCTTCATTCGCTCCTTGGTAAATTTGATTATTGCAGCCTCAGTGAACAAATCTTGGGCCAAAAACTTGTTTGTATATCATCAAAAGTGAAAGGTTCCAATTCCTGGCTGTTGTGTTTTACAAAGAAATTCACAAATCCCTGAGGAGCTTTCATTAAATCTGACAGCTTAATCTTTGTGTTATGATGAACTGCCTCATCTAATCTCCATTTTAAGGAATACTTCTTTCACTTCACTGACCGCTGTGATAGACGAGTTTCAATACTAGCTTTAACCTCAGCTGAGGTGCTTAAGGTTTTCATGCTGTCACAGGAAGCTGAAATGGGACAGGAAGTGAGCTGTTGAGGATGTGGTCACATGCACGTCATGTCACGCCACAGTGCAAGACGGTGATGATACAAGATTGTGGCCTGTGCTAGGCTTTCAGCAGCATAGGACAGGCTCCTTCAGACATTGTGGAATGCTTCTGCAGTTAATTTGATATATTTGTGTTTGTGACAGTTGTAGAGGATATTTATGTTAGAATCGGTTCCAAATACATATGAGATTTATTGATGTTATAAAAGCAACCGTGTCAAGAGGGAGAGGGTCTTTTAGAATTGTTTCTGTTTTCTCCACTTTGTCCCTCTTTCTTAAGAGATTGCAGTTCCTCAAACACACACACACACACACGAGCACAAGCGCAAGTGGACGTGTCTGTTTGATTATGAATATCACTCGATCAACACTAGATCTACGTCATAGTCAGGGTTCAGTGGAAGGACACATGCCCCGACACCACATGAATCGATGTTGATGTTTGAAAACGCTGCTGCCAAATTAAACATGGCTCCTGCATATGGTTGTAATTACTGTACGTCTTACCACCAAGGTGGGTGCTGGGTGAGAGATGAGCTGACGTGGTTGAAAACGTCAGTTCTCCGTCAGTAATTGCCTTGGTGGGGCTTGGCTTTGAGTACATATTTAGAATGAGTTTACCTCGAATACAATCAAATGAGTCAGGAGAAACCCAAAACCACATCTGGGCTGAGACGGCACGCCAGTTGCCCGGGACTGCAGTATGGCGGCTGTGTGAAGTCGTGGCACAGTGACTGTTTGTTTTGATGTTAAGGGTTACGGTTGTGTCATGGTGATGGAAGATGGGGGGCGGAGGGCAGAGAGGAAGGAGATCGAGGGAAGGCGGGCTGAGGCCTGGCCGAGAGGAACAGCGCAGTCGGCACTCTTCCTTGGAAATAGTTTCGGCACACATATTGCACTGTAGATGCAGACTTGGGATTCTCAAGATTACTTTTAAATCTACTGACAATCCTCCCAAATAGTTTCAGCTGGTTCGAATTTCCATCAAGAAGGCAAATGCAATGAGATTTAAAATGTGGAGAAGGGATATTTGGTTAGCATGGGGCCCACAAATTGGATCTATACACATAAACCATGACTCATGGGACCAGACTGAATGCTTTCTCTGTTTGTCTGCTCAGCTTCACTGTCATCCCTGCTTTCACTCCCTTTTTTGTTCCCCTTGTTTTTTATTACTTTTTACCAAAATGCTATACAGCATGTTGTCACAACTAATTATGATAATGAATATACAGAAGTTTTATTTACTGATAGTAGGTAAAGAATTGCACCATAGCACTACTATGGTCAGTGGTAGGCCAGCCACACCAAAAATGTATGCACTCATAGCGCTATGGGACACTTTGGATAAAATCATGCACTAAATGATTTATATTTTATGCTATGTTACACTGGAGAATAATGTCTGCTTCTGTAGAGGACAGTGTCTACTTGTGTATTGTGGTTTGTTCATGGCTGGCCATATCAAAGTAATTAAATTCTCTGATTTGTCTCCACACAGTATGATACCAAAACATTTCTTCACTATTAATCTCACTTTGTCATACTGAACACAGACACTGTGCCACAGGGTAGATGTGTTAAGTTCAGCAGAACTATAGCTGGGAGATATTTCATTCATTATCTCTATTATCTCTGTTATATTTCAACCTGTCTGCAGCAGGCTGAGCCTTCATCTTCGCCCTGTGCTTTTCCTTTTCTGTCTGGACTCCTGGGGAAATACCCCCGATTTAGCACATCTCGGCACAACATGATAGCGGATTAAGTGTGCATGCGTGCGTGTGTGTGTGCGTGTGTGCGTGCGTGTGTGTGTGTGTGTGTGTGCTTTTGTCATCCCCATCATTGCGAGGGTCAATGATTTGCCAAGATGGGCTAGGTTCTTTCCATATTCCAAGACCTGAGGGACTCATTATGGATTCATTTATACATCTGCTTGAGTAAAATGAGACTTCTCCACTCATGAAGGGTAAGTGTGTTACAGACCAGGTGTTTTTTTTTCCCTTCACTTAATGAGAAAGGGGCCTTTGTCTCGGAAAACATGAAGTTCTCATGAAACCAAATGCAGAGTGTTGAAGACTGCTCAATAAAGCCCTCCAGAAACCGTAGACCCTCGATCTCCCATGGAATTTGTTTGTTTCCGTATGGATTAATCACCATAAAGGAGAACACTTGAGCAATTACCTCATGCATTAGTGCCCCCCTTTATTAAATTCAAGTGAGATGTATCATTTTCTGTAATTTGATGATATTTGATGATAAAAGCCCCTGTAACCATTATTAATTACATGCAAATGTGTGTGTGTGTGTGTGTGTGTGTGTGTGTGTGTGTTCACTATTTCACCTCTAGTACCTCCTCCATATATTTCTCCTACTAACAAACCACGTGTATGCCTTTCTGCCTGTCAGTAGATTTAAAGATGAGGGTCAGGGTCTTCAAACACACAACAGCAGTGGGTGGCTGTTTGTTTTTAGACAACCTTTGTGATCACCTCCAGAGGGCTTTGGCGTCGTGGTTCTGGGTCTCTACCAGGTGTGTCACAGTCGTCCAACCAGCCTCACCAGTGTGTCACTTCACTCCTTATCTGCTTGCTTCTGCTTTCTGCCCCCATCCTTCACTTACATCCTTGATTTACTGCCCCCTTTTTTTTCCACTCATCTCTTCTCATCAATGCAAAATATATCATTGTAGCTCTAACGTTTCCTTCCTCCGCTGTGACCTTTCTGGGATCATTGACCGCATTTGCACACAGGCTGCATCTGGATTATTTCAACTGGTCTCAATTATTTTTGGCATGCATGCTTCCTTTTAATATTCTCTACTGGTTTTTTATTGCAATGGGAAATGCAGAAGTGTGCAGAAAAGCTTTAATGTTGGCACAAGGCACAAAGGTCTATGCAAAATAGAAATGAAAAATTAGTTCAGAGTGGATGCCAAGCAAATTTGTAAAGTTTTGTCATCTATTTTACTTGATCAAACAAGTAACACATGAGGTCCAAATTAAAGCGGTTGGCCAGGATATTAAGCTGGAATCAATATTGTTTAACTAAACTTTTGTCAGGCGCCAAAGCTAAAGCAAAACAATGAACAAAATGTTAGTGCAAGAGTGCTTTGGACTGACATAATGGAGCCCGGCATTTACATTTACACAAACACACACACTCACTGAAACTGAAGGTAATTAGTTCTCTATTAATTAGTTCTTTGTTAATGGCCAACATATCACCATAAACAAGCTTACAGTATTTTATTGAATATGCTAAATATACATGACTTCATCAAACATTTGGAACAGGTAGTGGTTGTGACTCCTACTCATTTAAACTTTAACTAAATTTGTATCATGTTTATATACCAATTACAAGACAACCACATCCAGCTTCACTTGGTTCACAGACCTTTCTCATGTCCTAAAAACATCTTTCACATAACAACTAGATCTACACAGTAAAAAAAGCAGTTATGCAAATAAAATTCCCAGGTAGGCAGCATAGAGGCCTTTTATGAAAATTAATGGTTAAACTGCACCAGTGGGCAAAAACAGAGCAGCACAGAGCTTGTGAGAGCTATCTCATACAGTGAGAGTATATTATTTATTCCTACCAGCTACAATAGAGATAGTTATCGTGCACAAACGGGAAGTGTCTCATAATCAGGGTTTGTGAAGGAACTGAATGCCGAGTAAATAAAGACAAATGACTCCCTCCCCAGTTAACTCCCCAGCGCTCCATCTGTTCTGCTCTGGCATTCAGGCTCATCTCTGAGGTGATGGGAAGATACTTCTTGCCGCCCATTCATATTAATTCCCTGCTCAGTGCTTCGGCATCTGCGTTTTTGCCATTTGTTTTCATTTCCATTGGCTAACACATAGGAATGATGTGAGGTTATGAATAGGGACAAATACACAGTGCTCTACTGTCTTGTCACTTTCCATTTGGGTTTGTTTTCACTGACTTGCTCACACAACTGGTCCACACCGCCATCAATTTAAGTTTGGCAAGCTGCAGCTCTTTGTTATGCTGCCATCAGTTAAATATGCGCCCAAAATAACAACATCCTCCTCCAAAACAGACTGCAAAGGTACAGCTTTCCATGAAATGTGTCAGGCTTTTATGGGTACTGTTTGTGACCAATAAATATGTTCACTGGTTTAATGGTACAGTGAATAATAAAATGTCCAATGCACTGATGAATCTATGAGTTCAATTTGTGGCCAGTAGTTGTATGTCAGCATGTTAATCATATGATAATGCATTTGAAAGCTAAGGGAAATTATCCTTTTAGTCAGGCACTCAAATTCCCTGTTCTCCCACACAGTTGTAGCTACTTGCGCAAAGGTAAAAGGACTAGGTCATCTCTGGCTACCCCCATGTCCTGCAGTATATTATCATTATACATTTATTACCATTAGTTGATCATTATTCAATATGACGAAAAGGTGTTTATGCCATGTGCGTTTCATTGACAGTATCAAGTGGAGGGAGACAGCGAAAATGAGAGAAAGGAGGGATATGACTTGAAACTGACTGTCTACACTGATTATGCAGCAAAATCTGTACAGAGAACTCCCTACAAAACAGAATACATAGGCTATCTACTCTGTCTTTATTGGCTTTGTCATCGTCTTCATTTTATTTTAGGTCCGTGCGTGCGTATACGTGCATGTGCGCGTGCGTGTGTGCGATTAGAGGGGGATTCCTACCCTGCCACTACAAATGGTGAAGGGAATTACACAAAATTATAAATTGATTGCCAAAAATAATAAATAAATAGAAAATAACTCCACCAGCGCTTCCGGTGGATCTAAGAGTGCATACAAAGGCTGATGACAGCAGAAATGATCACATGCAGAGGGTACCTGCTCACTTTGAGGGGGGTTGGACATGATGGGAGGCGTCTCTAACAGCGCGTTGCGTTCAGACATTTCTTGCGCTCCCAGCTGTTGGGTTGAAGCATAGAGAGCGCAGCCCTGGACGGGATCACTGACTGAACCAGTTGGCGCTGATGCACGGAATACGGAATCTCCTCGTGGACTCAAAGGTGCCTACAGAAATGGAAACATGAACTCCGATTGGGACTGAGTTGGAATGATAGAAACCACGTTGCGTAACTGAGACCGCACGCCTACAACGGCGACGGACTGGTGCGCTTTGGCACCTAAAGGATAAGTTGTCGGCTACCACTCACCAAACTTCACCGACGAGCGGAGCGCATTTAGGGGAGAAGGCTGGGCGTATACAGACCGTGTGCAATTGAACATGACTATTTGTAATGTGATTTTATAATTGATAACTTAAGATCCAAATTATTCACAAGGTGTTGTGTTCATTTTGCCGTGCCAATGCTGGAATGGCTCGTGGCTGTCTGCATTGTGATCCTGGTGGTCTTAATTTGGCCAGGCTCCAAATATTTTGGCACCGAGAGCCAACCGGATGCACCGCTCCTGGGAATGGGGGTTTCGCGGCATCCAGCCAGGGAGAGGACAGCCGAGAGGTGGGTGTCGAAGCGAGGGGGAACCGACGGCGCCCAGACGGCCTCCACCGACGCCGGGGCCGGAGAGAAATCTCCCACTGTGGCACTGATATGCAAGCCGTCCGCGCTCGCCAACTACCTGCTGAAACACTGCAGGACTTTCAGTGATTACTCGCCGTTTGTGGGATGGACGTGGCGGGCCAGCGGCTTTCTCCAGAGCCTGTATGAGGCGTGCTGGCCCTACGACAGCCCGGTCCAGTTTGTGCGGGACAACCTGCAGCTGAGCGATGATGGGCTGGTGGCCTTGGACTGGGCAGTTCCTTCATACCAGAAACGACGCAGGACCTCCAGTCACTCTACCAGTCCCATTCTTCTGATCATTCCAAACTCATTTGGGAAGATCACTAGAAATGTTTTAAAGGTAACCTGTTTTTGTTTTTTGGGTTTTTTTTTTCCCAAAGAGGTTCTTAGCTTCCGCTCCATTTTTGTGTGTGAATCATTAGAAATCATTCATCTTTCAGAAATATCCGCTCAGGAATACAAAAAATACTCCTAAGTTTGAAAATTTTATGATCCATAGTCCTTCCAAAAAAAAAAAAAAAAAAAAAAAAAAAAAAAGAAAAAAAAAAAATTTAAAACTTTTTTTTTTTTTT
>OMKZ01003635.1:19442-40306 GCA_900302535.1 Neoniphon sammara
GCTTGGGAGCTGAGGCACCACAAGGGTAATACACCAATTAAGAGTGCTTCCGTCACTGTGGTGTGATCCACTGTACATCACTGTGTGCGTGTGTGTGTGTGTGTGTGTGTGTGTGTGTGTGTATTTTAGAGAAGGAGATAGAGAGAGAGAAGGAGAGAGAGATAGAGAGAGAGTCCATGCGTGGGCTTGCACACATGTGAGCCTATATCTGTAAAATATACAAAGAAAGAGATAGGAGGGAGAGTTGGACAGTGTGTGGGCTCGTCCCCTACCTTTTTTCTTTTTACTGAGCACATTTCTGGAACTCATGAATTTATGAATGAGTCAACTCCTCCTAAATCATTCACATTCCTGCGCTCACTTTTTCTCATGCTCCCTTTCTGCATTCAGCCTGGCATGATTCATATCCTTCCAAATGATGGCATGAGTAAATGTAGATGTAGTGCTTATAGAGCGTAGTCACTGCAGTTCATTGGCCCTCTTATTGGTTCAATATACTAGCATTCAGTTGAATATGTAACTCCTAAAATTTACTACACCATATCCTGTGCATTTTATTCATTCATTCCTTTTATACTCATAATAAGTGATAACATGCTGTTTTATTCATTGTGACTTACAGTGGGATGATAGTCAGTGTGTACTGAATCATATTATTAGTAGGATTACAGTAATACACATCAAGTTGCAGAGTGACAGAGTAATTTCTGTGAGCTCTGTGCTGGCTAAATGTCTGCTATACATTTCTATACATATCTCAACTGTCAAACACTCTAATAGTCAGTCTACCCACATATTTCCTCCTCTGTCCTCCCTGAAATATTCTCCCACCCCAAACTAAATTATTCTTCCCACATGAACCAACTTCCACCACCAAACCCCGTTTTCATCCTCCACTTGAACGGCATGTGAAGAAGTCCATGTACTGTACATTCAAGGTGTGTAATGACATGCAGGCACGGGGCCCAGACAGCAGCCTTTGATCACAGTGAAGGGCAGTCAGTTGACAGGCCGTAAATGTTCCTGGAGGCAAACATTTGGTGACAGTTGCTGGAGCCATTTTGCTCTGCTCTGCATACGATTAACACGTGTTGTATTTTATGGTTTTTGACAAATGCAGTGATCTGTTTCACCATGATGTCGTTCTTTACTTTTTGATAGTCTCTGTCATTTATGCCACATACCTTGTGTCTCTTAAAGTACTGGCTTCGAGACCATTCGTTCCAGTTTCTGATGGCTGAAAGAAGAGACAGAACATTTATAAATTCCTCTTGGGGGCAAGAGAGCTGAAAGAAAAGTAGCATTACTCTGTTAATCCCACTGATTATCATAAAAACATCACAAGCAATGCAAAACATGGAACCAAACTCAAAGAGACCATAAACAAACCAAACAGCACATACTGTTGGCCTGCAAGCACAGCCATCCATGTCTAAACTAAGCAGACCAACATATAGCAAAGATTAACTATCATCTCTTTGTTAATTTTGCAACCTGGTGTAGACATACTGTAGCCAAACAGGTCATATATATGAAGTCAGAGCATCAATTTCCATTGATGTCTGTGACACCCCTACTGAAAACTATTAAGGCCCTGCAGGACCGAAGTGTGTGCTGAATAATGTCCTCAGTGTCACTTGGTCAGCTTCAGCAAGTTTTTTTGATAAGACCAGTTCAATTTGTTTAATGTGAGAGGATTTCTGTGTTGTGTTGTGTAATAACGTGAATGCCTTCCGGATACAATTTAGTCTTTGTTGAACATATTTTTCAGTGTTTGTCAAGAATGGCAGCAAAGACGGGAAATAGCGCAACACAGAAGTAGAAGATTCCATTATTCAATAAGCCATAAAGGGAACATTGCTTAATGTTATGGGCCCCACAGTTCCTAATCAATTAAGCACTCAAACTTTTAATTAACAGGGTGATATGAGGAGAATAAATGCTGCCTTGTGTTTTGTGTGTGTGTGTGTGTGTGTGTACAGTATATGTGTGTATGTGTGTGAGTGCATGAGCTAACCTGTTCTCCAGTGTCTGGAGTCTCTGCTCAAGGAATTCCTCATTCACTTGACAGTTTATCAACCCTGTCAGAAAACGACTGGAGTTGTTGATCCACTTTTACAGTACTCTCTGTCCCCTGTGACTGAGATCTCTAAGACTGAGAACTCAGGAAATAATATGAACTGTCAACATAACATTTGAAGTAAAGTATGGGTGTCAGCTGAGTGTGGCGAGGTGTGTCTCTCCCCTTGGCTTATTGAGTCCAGATTTGATCTTGTGGCTTTTATCATTTTAAGTGGAGCAAAGTTTAAGCAAAAATCAGCACAAAGTTTTCTTGGATCAGTGGTAGTGTCCATAATGTTAATTCCCACGTATTATATGTTCATCTGCAATTTTCTGTAGTGCTCCCCTGTTGTTACATGACACTGTCACATGACAAGCTACGTTTGAGCCAAAAAAAAAAAAGGATTATAAATGCAGTTGCAAGAGGAATACTTTCCACTCATATCTTTGGAAATTTGGGATTTGAAAAAGAATTTATTGTGATTTTAATTATAACTATTCTAATTATCTGTTAACTGCTTTTCCTCTTTCATCTGTTTCTATCTGTGAAAGTCTCTTGTTTTTTTCACAACATGATGAGTGTTTAGTCAGAGTGATTGTTATTTGGGGTGCTTTAACTGTGCGTTCTCTCTCATGCCTCTTGGCACATGTACAGCAGTTTTCTCTCCTACTTTGCTCTGTTCTGGATCGTTATAGTCCAGAACAGAGCCACATGTTTGACTTGAAAGAGAACTGACACAGAGAAAATGACACTCAGAAATAGTAAATGGTTGAGTTTAATAATTATCCAGGATATAAAGTTTATAAACGGTGAAAGGTATGAGTCAAGCCAAGGCACGCCAATTATTTATTTAGCACCAAATCATAACAGAAGTTATCTCAGGGTGCTTTTGATTCAGTGCAGGTCTAGACCTTACTCTTTACAGTGAGCAAGCAGTTGGTGACAGTGGCAAGGGAAAACTCCCTTTTAACAGGAAGAAACCTCGAGCAGAACCAGGCAAATATTCGTTCTTAGCGTGCAATGAATTTGGAATGAGCTGCAGTGGATGAGTGAAACCACTGATCATTTGAAAGCGCAACAGGCCAATAAGCAAACTCCAACACGTGGCCCACCAATGGTAGCCGCCATTACTGCCCGGCCACTTCCATGTTTACCAATGACAGACATACATTTGCGTTTATTACATCAGCATTCAGTGTTCTCTTTCCATGCACTTCTGCAAGGTATTTAGTTGATATCAGACTAATTTATTAGACTCACCAGCAAATAATGCCTTTTCAGTCATCAGTTATTGCTCCACTGCACCCAGAAATGTGACTGATATAAGCAGGTTTTGAAGTTTCAGTAGCAAATTATATTAGATGGAGCTTGCCATACCTTAGGGTTTATTGAATTGTTGCCTCCAAAGTAAAACTGTTGACAGCGAGGAAAACATTACTTTTAGTTCCCATTTCCAGGGTGAAATCACAGCTCTCACTGCTGAGCTGTGATACACTCAGTGTGTACTTGATGATGATTCAGACAATAATGATTCACACAATGTTTAATGATATATTCAATGTATTCTACACTATGTGGTTGTATTAATACCTTTGAAATCCCTTGGCAAGCAGGCAGCCATCCTCAGGATGAAATCATTTCACACTGAGTTAACCTAATTTCATCACAGTCGCAGCATTCATCATTTGTAATCAAAACCAATTCTATCTATAGATGGAGTTTCATATGCAATTTGACTTGTGCGATTTCTTGGTGGATATCTCAATACCTTGAAAATTAAATTGAACTCAAGTGATTCATATTCAGATTCACCTTCACTCCTATGATATTCTCCTTCTGAATAACAATAACTGAAAAAAATGAGAGGAAGATAATGGACGAATGAATGAGTGTATGTCACCATATATCCCATATATTAACGCTGCTTAATTTTTTACCATGTTACAGATTCAGATAACCAGACAGTGTCATGAATGCTTCTGCAGTCCTTTGCAGTTGGTAAATATTTAATGCAGCAATGTGCTACAGCTCTTCCTGCACTCCATGATGGTGTCTGCAGACTTAAAGGGATAGTTCGGATTTACTGACAGAAGGTGGTGTGACTTACATGCTGCTGATGAAATCAATGCATGGACATTATCTTCAGAGGGCCTCCTCATGGTTGGAGTTGCAGGTAATTTTTTGAGTGAGCACAAAGCTAAATGAATAGGACTAGTAGTCAATAGGGTTGGCTAATAGCTAACATTTTAAGGAAAAAGAAAAAGTTAAAAATGTTTAAACAATCCACAATAAAATGCAACAGCAATAATGTATTCCAATGGTTATCCCTCTCATTAGACTGCTTCGTCATGGAACTATTTTGTTCACTGAATAATGTCAGCGTATTGATACGCAATTTTTCTCTCTTGGAAATTCCACAATAGGTGGAGTGATAGGTAAACAGGCTCCAGTGGTTAGTAATGCAGTGGTAGAAAGTGCTGCCTGTTGCATCTGTTCACAACCTGGCAACCTGGCGTTGAATTTTCCTTTCTTTTGCCTCTGCCACAATGGAGAAAACAAACTGGAGGTGCTTTATGCAAAACATTTCAAATACTTCCAGGACCACACAATGAGATGATTCATGCCAAAACAAATAGCTGAAAGTACCAGGCAAGTAAAAACAGTGGAGCAGAACGATGCTGTACTGTAGCATAGCAAGCTAGCTTATATTTTCTAATCACATAATTTTATTTTCTAACCATCAATCTTTTTAGTGTTACAGATTATGCACTATGTAGCTATAGCGCTTTAGTGCGGTAATGTTAGACTGTTGTTGAAGCATTTTCTATTTCTTAATGTTTAAACATAACCTCTATATGGCCTGCATGGTGATTAGCGGTGGTTCTGTTTTTATCAGTGTGATTCTCATAGAAGTTGAAGGTGTAAAAAGGTGGTTGAGAGAATGCTTTTTCAACCATTGCCTCTACTCTCACTGCTTTTGTCACTCACTGTAAATTTTTGAGTCCTTTGAAAAATGATCCCTGCAACATGAAGGAGTGAATGAAGTGATGTCTAAAACAAGTTAGTCTGCAGCAAAGACTAAGCTACACATAATGTTTTTTGTAACTTCTACTGTCCTTCCTCAACAGTACTGTAAACACAAGGCCAGCTACACAGAGCAAGGACACGAAGGGACATGGGAATCTTAAAACTATGTAGTGCAGGATGTCAGTATAGTGTCACCTAAATAATTTGAATTTAAGTCATCTTCCTCATACAGTACAATGCTACCCTGTCTGATCACCTTTTTTATGTAAATCCACCTGCTATGTCTAATACACCTGCCAGCCTGCCTGATACCGAACTCAACCTGTCTACAGGGCCTGTGAGTCAGTTTACTGTAAACAGAGGTCGTAAACATGCAGAGAAGGGAAAGGCTGTTGAATAAAAACACCAGAATCATTCGGTTTTGAGAGCCAACTCCTTGGGGCACTTGTAAAGAAAATGCTGATGAGGAACTTTTGTGCCTTAGCTTTGATGAAAAGTATCTCTGCAAAGCAGAAAAAAAATGTTTCAGATCCTCTTGGCACAGATGTTGCATGAGACCTGCTTTATGAAGTAGCCTAGTTTGACTATGGATCAGTTGACTTCCCTATAATGCTCTGTGGAGCAAGACATTTGTTTACACTGTTTTACAATGTGGTTTGTAAAGTACAGGTCTGTTTTATTCATAAATAAGTTTGATCTTTACACTTTGGACTTTACTTAGCTTACTTTCTTTACTTACTTAGCAAATAAAAAAAATATTAGTGGTTAATTTAAAATGCTGTTGATGATTTAATATTTATCAAGGAAAATTACAGTTCATGGACATGTGAAATCATATAAACAATGATCAAACATTACCTCTCAGATTCATTCAGCAGCTGTGGTCCCACAGTTTCTTAAGCCTGCTTACAATGATTATTAGCCAAATTATTAATATTAACAAAAATGTGACACTTAAATATCTGAGATTTTGCTCTCCTAAAACAAATATACCTATATGGTGGTTACAAAATCAGTATTTCATGACATCACATCCGTATAAAAATAGTAAAAGTAACTTTTAAACAGCAGCTAGTGATAATCTTGGTTCCTTCTACCTCTCTTGCCAACATTGCTCCCAAGTCGGCTTAAAGAGAGCTGCTGTGGGCAGGTTGAGGCTGTCTGGGCAGACTGGTTGGCTGTGACAGCTGCATGGACATCATCCAGCCTAATGAGATTGTGCAAAATGAATGTTGCCTTCACCAAGGCCTTGTCAGTGTCTGAGAGCTGCCAGTGGCATGGCTGTATATCCTCCACTGCTAGACCTGGTGGCATTTTCAACCCGCCTCCTGGCTTATGACAGTCTGTAATTGATGATGCGCTTCTCTTGTGTCAGCGGTTTCCCTCATTATGGCCTCATCATGTATCTTTATTTTTTTGTCTGAATAGGGGGATGATAGATAGATCAGATGGTGGGTCTGGCTCGGAGTGTGGCTAAAATAACCCCAGAGCTTCTCATCATCCATCCTCAGCTCCAAGATGAATCAGTGATATTCAGTGGTTTTCTGTGAGATCTATTTACATAGACTTGCACATCTGTTCCATTTGTTTTCCTCTTCCAGCAAAGAAAAAGTAATCACTGAACATGAGCTTTCCTACTGACTGTCCATTTTGGAGTCTGCAGAATTTATTTCAGAGAGAACGAAATGTATTGCCAAATTTTGGTTTGGATTGGTTATTCCAATTACCTGCCATGTGTTGAACATTTTTAGTGGGAATAAATCAGTAATTTCTAAATGTAAGCTGTTTCATATTTTCAAATGAAATAAAGTGAAATGTAACATTGAAAATGAACAGTCACACAGTCCTATTTAAAGATTAATTTTTACTATATCATGACACATGGAGTGGTTAAACATTTTGCCATTTGTGATTGTGGTTGACTGAAATTTTGCATTACCAACCACTATAATTTTTTTAGGCTGCAGTGTGAAGGCAGCATCACATTCTTCTCTATGGAATGGCTATCAGAGTGTTGCTTATACCTAATTGTGTCTGAAACTTGTTTGTTGTTACCATGGAATCGCTACTTGCTTACCATATACTATATATATAGTTGCTTATTTAATTTTTCTAATGATTTTATTCTGTAAAAAGTCAAATATGTCAATTTAATCAGTAAGAGATGAAACTTTAAAAGAATGACTACTGACATTTTTACCACATGCATTTCCAGTCATGTAATGACAAATTTACCTGTGCTGAAATAAACATCAAGGAGAAGAGTGAGCATTTTGAAACTGGACTGTAAAAGGAGGCATCATTTAATCCTATGGTATTGCCATGTTCTTGCCCATCCTTTAAAACAACTGCTTTTTTTCCTTTTCAGTACATTAAAAAGTTGCAGCATATATTTTCTGCTGTGCTACAAAGTAAAAACTCCTCAAGTTACAGTGTAAATGAAATGGACACTGAGCTGTAGAAGGAAGCTAATTCTGTGATAGTACAACCAAACACCCCAAAGAACCAAGGCCAAACAGAACCCATCCCCAAATGTGAGTTTAAACATTCTCAAAACTCAAAACTCAACTTCTCTAAAGTACTCATTTCTATCTGGAAGTTACATTGAAGCAACCTAAACTTACCTGTAAATCTGTAAGCATATACAAAGATGTGATAACATACATTCTTTTCTCTTCTTTTCTCCCTCCTCTCTTTGCAGCTTTGTGAGGCAGCTTTGGCTCATGGCTACCTTCCTGCTGTCTTCAACCGCCGCAGCCATAACGGCACCCCCCTCACCACCCTCAAACTGCAGCAGTTTGGTGATCCCGCAGACCTGCGCGAAGCTGTGCGCTATATCCGCTACCGGCAGCCGTCAGGAAGGCTGTATGCAGTGAGCGAGAGCACAGGGTCGGGCCTTCTTCTGTCTTACTTGGGGGAGTGCGGATCATCCAGCTATGTGACGGCAGCTGTCTGCCTGTCACCCGTGTTCCGCTGCCAGAGCTGGTTTGAAAACGGGTTGTGTTGGCCCCTACAGTGGGCATTGGTGCTCTACCAGAAGATGTGCCTCGGCAGGTATGGAGAGAGAAGTAAGGGGGAAAAGGGGGATATTTGCCCGAGTGGGTGTGGCGGGACAGAGGGAGAGGGAGTGGCGGCTAGAATGTTAAGTGCAAATAAAATATCACGAGTGAGAAAAACAGACAGAAAGACACAGAGACGAGCAAGAAATTGAGAGTTTTAAACGTACGGTTCACCCAAAATACAGAAAAAGATATATTTTCTCACAGGCAAACTGTGTCTTTCCTTCTCTAATTCATATCCCTTGGGGGCGGATAGATATAGTTTGTCGGTGTTCTTTGGCAGGATATAGTTCCCAACAAAAAATTTCATCCCCACAGGCTATGGATTACGTCGGGTATCCGTGTCATTGTTTTTGGAAAGAGTTTTTCGCATGCAAATTTTTGATGGTTTGAACCTCACAAAATAAATACCCATCCAGCCCCATAGCAGGGGTGATTGGAGCAGACTAGAAACTTCACCAAATCATACAGAAACTATCTGGATGGATAGAGTGCTTTTGGACTAAGTGGGAAAATACATATTTTTTAATTTTGTGTGAACTGTTTCCTAAGAGGTCATTAGCCTGCCAAGCACAGTGTGACAAGCACAAGAGGTCAGGTTCTCTGGATGCAGACACATACAGATCCTGTACTTTTGCAACATGGTGCATTAGTGCAAATAAGCCTAGTGAATTAGAGTTTTGGAGGGTAGAAGGGGATAAAGAGCTCTTCCACCATTCCAGTTTTCTCCAGGGAATGCATCTCTGCATTTCAAGAGGGCAAATGATAAAAACTGAAAATCGTAGCAACAGAACACTAAAGAAATAAATAGAAAAAAATGAGATGCTAATTTTCAGTCAACCAAAACTGAAGATGAATCTCCTGAAACAGGGCAAACGGTTGAAAGCCGGGAGATATTCTTAAAGGGCGGTTGTAGGAAAAACAGGTGCAAGGTCACACTAACCATTGATTGTATGCCAAAATGATTAAGGAAACAATCATGCCACTGTAGCAGCACATGGCCTGTTCAGTATAAAGCCACTGATTCTTAAAGACAGCGTGACCCAGGTTAGGTTTCTCAAATTAATTGCAGCAGGGAAATTGAGACCCATGCAGCTCTTCAAATTGATTTACCGATTTTCTCTTGTTGTCTGTGTTTGTCTGTGTCTCTCTGAATGTGTGCATTCAAATGTGTGCATGTGCTTGTGTCTATGTGCAGGTACAGAACAGTGCTGGGTGAGACCTTACAGACAGAGACCCTATTTTCTAGTTGCTCCTTGCGTGGCTTGGAGGAAGCGCTATTCTGTCAGACAGCACATATAGGCACTGCCGCAGCAACGGGGACCAGCAATATGAACAACAGCTCAGATGCCTGGGATGCCTACTGGGAACGAAACGAGCCCTTAAGGGACGTGGACGAGGTGGCGACCCCTGTTCTGAGTGTGTGCGCTCAGGACGACCCAATCCGCGGCGACACCCAGTCCACTTTACCTTTGGAACTCTTTGAGACCAACCCCCATTTCTTTCTCCTTTTAACCGGCCGCGGAGGTCACTGCAGCTTCTCCACCCAGTCTGATGGGAGCGCTGTTGGTGCAGCAGGTGCCGTCAGCTCTGCGGCCTGCCTGAACAGTGGGATTGGGACCCCCGGGACCAGCTGGAGTCACAGGGCTATGCTGGAATTCTTCCGAGCGACCACAGACTTTTTCGCAGCGGAGGAGAGGTCTAAACAGCTGGCGGCGAGGCGGAGGGGGCTGGGGGGAGGCGGCGGAGGGAGGGTTTTCCGGCACCGCAGTGTCAGTACATGCAAAAGAATGCCAGCGTGTTCCCATAACATCCATGCTATTTATAATTGGCAGAGGTCCTATACGCGGTGAGTGATGTTAATGGAGGTTAATGGACTACACTGATGTTATGCTTTTGGATATTGTTTGAATTGGGAACAGGAAGGACTCAACTTGCTCTCTGCCGCTCAGCTAAGGTGTGATGGCAACTGATACTAGAGATTGTATCAGTTGCCATTGTAAGAGACGCATTGAAAGCATTGGACTCTTTGCAACATATTAAGATGTAAGAAAATGAAAAGAGAGAAAGTGTGCGCTGTGCTCACACTTCTCATGGGAGTCAGAAAACACTACAAAAAACACACTGCCTGGTCACACGCTTGCGTCCAGACATTGCACCTAAGTGCTGAACACAGCAAAGGGGCACCTACTGTAACTCTAAAGCTGGATATTTTTCTACGGACCACTATACAAGTCTCTTCACTGCCAGATGTTTAAATTGAAGGATTCTGCCACGGTACTAATTTATTTTGTTATCACTGTATGGTGATGGTCCACTGTTGACTCTCAGTAATGTATTAGTGGACATTCAACAGTGTATCATCTGACAGTAAAAGGATTATTTCAGCAGGATATCAGTTAAGTATTGTCAGCTGAATACCAATAAATGTTCAACAAAGTACCTCTTATTTCTGTCAGCCACCTGTCAGTTTATTGCCAAGCACACCTGATCAAATTATTAACCTGTAAACTGTCAACAACTTTGGTTAGGGCCAAGAAACAAACAGGATAGGGTTACACATGTAACGAACTTGGCTAAAGTTGGGATTATGGTTGGGATTAGGTTAAGTTTAGGTAGAAAAAAAGACTTAGCTAGTTATTGTTATAGGAGACTAAGGCAACTGGTGCACAAGAATGAGTTTCTAACTAGCTGATAATCAGCCAATGAGAGCACAGATGTCTGTTATAGTCAATTAGTGGTTGGTTGATTTCATGTTATTTGTCTCTTGGGACAAATCTTGTTTGCCAATAACTGACATGTTGCAGAGAGTGAACAGTGGACTATAAAAATAAAGTGTAATCTTTATAGACACACACATTTATTGATTCATCAATACATCTGCCACACATTGTACACCCTTTGTTATATGAAACTTAACCACTGGACCATCATTTGGTATGTTTGACTCCCTGACACTTAACTGAGTTAAATTTGTTACTCCTCGAGGGTATTTATTTGTAAGCTATTTAAAGTCCAGTGCATGGAGGGAAACAATTCTGGGGAAACAGAAGTATAATTTGAATGTCAAATGGGTTTAAGAACTCATGCAGTGTTATCGTTAATAGTACCATTTATAATAATTATTATCTGTACTGTTGAATGTCATCTGTTGGAAAAAGTCTTGTTCTGGCCAGAATACCAGGATTTATGTGTGATGACCACCCAGGCAGCTTTCAGAGGAAAATCTGTGTCATGAGGTAATGGTATTTTACTGGCTTGGCTGGATGGAAGCAGTATGTGGGTTTTCCCATCTCATAATTTTAATGCCGTGTTCCAAGACTTCCTCTGGCTTCTATAGGGGTGCTGCAGGCACTATAGATGTGGTAAGGTTGAGAGCATGGCGGTTTTGCGCAGGGATGCAGCACTCAAGGCTCTCCAAGAAAAAAACAACAACCATTAGGAGCATGAATGCTGTTGGACACATTGTAGGAAAATGCACTGTTTGAATTTCTTCTTGTGCATTAAACAAATAAATCATACAAAATAATTTAAAAGCCATACACATTTTGTTTTACATGGTCAGAAAAACACTTAAGAGGGTCGCTTAAGGGTGTAACAGGCAGGGAAAACCCTATAGGTTGAGTGTAGCAGAAAAGGAGGCCAAAACATGAAGCTGTCAAGTACTAATTGTCAACTGATTGCTTTCTTCTTTTCTTTTATAAACACACTATATACATGTTTAATGTGTTACATTATGTGATTGGAAAAAAGAGTATAATAAACAAACCATGATGACAAGCTGAATTCAGGAAACACCTTTTTTATGGTCAATATGAAGCGATGTATCATGTTAACAAATAATATAAAGCTGGCATGATGCTGATATTCATGGGTTTATTTTGCCATTTGGGGTGTTTTTGCAATATTAAAGCACATCGCACTGAAGTTGTGATCTTTGGTCTTGTCGAACCCCTGCTGAGTTGATGCCTACAGACATTTCCTAAAATAGCACAGTCCCCAGAGCCGTTCCATGCGGAGTGTGCGCGCCTGTTGATCTGATGAGACATCCACCGCAGTGTGTGTCCGCCCACTGATCCCTATTCGTTCAGACAGCTGGAGCACAGGAGAACACGCACACACACACACACGCACACAAACATGCAAGCTGTCATGCAAGATATTCCCCTGTAAACACATATGTTATTAACATGCAGACTTGCAGTCTTAGACATGATACAGAGATATGATCTGCTGTCATACATACACAAACATGCAAAATACTAACACACACACACCCACACAGACACAGAGATGCACACACACAGACAGGCACAGGGCTCCTCCCTTGTCTGTTTGCTGTCATTGGTGCTATTCCATGTGAATTACACCATTAATAATAGGGATCATGCTCTCACAGTAGCAGCCCCCTGAAATAAGGACCCATAAACATTGTTCATTAAAACCTGGATGAAAATAGAAATGATAGAAATACATATCTGCATAGTTGTAGCTATGATTATTATTCAATTATTACCTTTGATTTTGATATTTAGCACACTAACCTACATATAAATTGCCTGAAAATAGCTCACAAACTCACTTCTCTAATCTACAGGCGTCCTCTGAACAGAATTTGTAAACTAATCAGAATCACTTCATTGCGTATAAGAGGTGCACAAAGAATTTGAAATGCAGTACAAGTAGATATTCAAAGCCAAAGATGTTTTAAGTGTAACTACATTTACACAGCTGGTAGAAGCACTGACATAGTCAAAGGTGTAAAGAAACTGGTTTAATAAAGATGCACAAACGGCATTTTAGCAAAATACAATGAGATGGATATCCTGAATGTCAATGTCCATGTACATATTAGTGCCATTTGTTTTAATCAGTTTTAATTGCTTTATAGGTTGGATATCTGTGAAGTGTCAGTAAATATAGCCTATATGCTTGTCAGTGGAGGTGGCTCTTAAATAATGTTGTGGATTCTCTTAATAATGTGCACATTTGTGTTCACAATAGCATAACGTGTGCTCTTGTGTGCACGCAACACAAATATGTATGCTAAATTGTTGCTTTGATAAGAAGAAATTAAACACCCACAGGCTAGTCATAAGCTTTCCATGCCAGAACTTGTTGCACATGGATTTCCCTCATTAGTCCAAGCTATACAAATTGTGGAAGACATCAGATGTGGGTTTAATTGGTTCAAAACTGTGCAAGAAGACTGGCAATGTTAACTGGTACTTATTAACAAATCTCTATACAAGGCTTTCTTTCTTTCTTTTTTTTTTTTAAATCATGATGTAGGCATATTCTTCTGTTCTTATTTTCAAAACACAGCCACCTGTCTTAGTCTTTGAAAGGACTGGTTCACTGTCAGTGGGCAGCTCAAAGGCATGAATCTGTGTGTATACAGGACATGTTCAGAAGAAGTGCCCTGACATTTAAAAAAAAATGCTGGCAGCTTTATACAACCTGTCCTGTTTTGTTGTTGACATTTAGCCACATAAATTAACAAGAGTAGACAATGTTTCCTTACAATAAATGCTGACTTTCGTAGGCCTCTGCCAAATTAAGTCATTGAGATCGAATTGCCCTTTAACGCTTTGCGTATTCAATTCAGACCCAATAGTCTGCCTCAGTGATCACAGGGTCCAATTTAATTTAAAATGATTGATATTTAATTAGCAAAGCACATAACCTCCCAATTGCTTTGATTAATATACTTACACAAACCATCTAAAATGAAGCACATGAATTTACTAATGTCTAGGCTTCACTAATGTCACTGTCATCAACAGCTTTACTAGGAAGGATTTATCAAGATTAAAATCAAAAAGTTTCATTGTAATTTGTATCATAGTGCTTTCATGAGCTCAATGTGGTCAATGATGACCACATTGTAAACTTAATGGTTTCTTTCATTAAACTGACTAATTAGGGCTGGAAAGGCGGGAGGGGTGGGATACATAATGGTCATGCTGAGGGTGGAGACACACAGGCCAGTTTTTTTTCCAAGCTGCCTGTTAGAAGTTGTTATGACACGGTGAAGGAATCTGAGCTTGCAAAGAAACTTAACACTGGAGGCTAGTTAATTTAAACATTTATGAATGTACTAGATTTGAAAATTAATGTTTGCATACAGCAGTGAATTCAGCAAATAAGGCTTGGGGTTCACTTCAGAACATTCTCAAGCTTATGAAAAACTGTAACATGAAGTAGTGCTGTTTATTGCTGTTTTCCAGTGCTGTTAATTACAGCACCTAAGGCAATGTATGCCATCTGTGTGTGTGCACTTAAGTGTGTGCATATGTCTGAGTTCCTGTTTCGTTTTCAAGGCTTTTTGCAATGCAGATAAACTCTGGACCTTACATACCAATTTATCAGTGTTTCCACCGTCCTTCAGTGAGGACTGTCCACACTGAGCCCCGAGAGATTCTGTCCCGTTCTCAGTGATGAACCAGTGTTCCCTAAATGAAAGTAAAATCATTTCTAGATAACAAAGGAGAAACAATATCCTGAGATGTCTGGCAAGTGTATTCATAATACACTTGCCACATGTTTAGAATAATAGGAGCACCTTTGCTAATATTCTTCCTCAGCATAGTGCCAACAAGGGCTAAAAATTAATTTGAAAACCTGTTTCCTTCACGTCATCTGTGTCTCCCCTTTGTGATTAAAGTAGAGGTGTAATCAATATGAGATCATAGCTCTTACTTCGTTAAAGACCCACCTTTTCTCACAGTGATACACTTGATTGTATAGATTATCTTAACTAGATATTGTCTTGTTTGTATGTCTCCCTATAACATAGATAGATAGATAGATAGATAGATAGATAGATAGATAGATAGATAGATAGATAGATAGATAATTTATTATTTATTACTAGTATTATTTCATCAGTTCTTATTTTTCTGTGTGTTAAGAGCTAAAACAGCCAAATGTCACTACATTCAACCTAGCAAATTTCACAGCAAGTCCACAAAAATGTAAACCAGATCCTTAGGTTTGGGTTAATGAAACTGTTTTATAGTTGGTTTTAATAGAAAACTAAAAAGAAGTAAAAGTGTATCCTACTGTGTGCTTTTTATGCTCCACCCTGCTTCTCTGTATATATCCACAAGGGATACTGTATTTGCAGAACTCCTTGTCCTCCTGGTGTTACATATCTGTAAAACTGAATAAATACACAGAGACACTGTAGTGGTCGAAGATATGTAGGAATTTTCTGCCCCCACTTGTTTGCATTTTTGCAGAATTTGTTTAAGGGTTTGGTGCATCAGGTATCAGGTTTTGGTCTTTGTGTCTCAAGTTTCACTGTTACTGTGTCAGCAAATCTGAACAAGACTGAAATGTTCTGTGGCAGTTTGGCTGGCTGTGAGCTCAGTATGCCAGGCTGTGAGATGCTGGCCTCAGGACAAGTACCTCAAACCTGAGAAAACTGGACTTGTGTGACAGTGAACTTTGACACGCAGGAGTGGAGCAGCTCTCTGCTGATCTGCATTCAAACTGTAAACTGTGAAACTGGGTGAGGTGACACAAAAGACTATTGATTTTTTTTTAGCAATTTCTTTAAAATTTTTGTGATTCTAAAACGATTTACATTTTGAAAAAAATCACAAGTCTTGTGCTGTAGGGTTAGGGTTATATGTGTTTATGTGTAATGTGGGGTTGTGGGCCTATAGTATTTATAGTTTCATTGAATTAAGCCCATGACACCTTCATAGGCTAATTAGACAGCTGACACCACTGGTTTGAATTTGCCTTCAGAAACCAATTTGTATCAACAAACAGTAAGCTTAATTATCTAATACTATATTAGTAGAAATGGACGGTATGTGCTATTATCCTTTAATTTTTACAGACACAGCTTTTGTATCTAAATTAATCTAAAGAGTCATGTCTTTGGTACTCAGTGTCTTTTTTAAGAAACATTTTTTACGTCAAACAATGGAAACAAATAAAATAAAATAAAATAAAATAAAATAAAATACAATACAATACAGACATTTAAATTATAGATAATGGATCCGGTAAGAAAACTACTTTGATCAGGGCACCACCTTGTGGATATTGTGGGGAAAAGGATGGATGAGTCAGGTTCAAGCTGAAACTAGAAGGAATAATCAGTTTTATGTACAGAATTCATGTTCATGTTCAGGTTTTGATTCAGTTCCTTCAAAATTAAGTGATCGGTGCCTTGCTTTCTGTTGTTAATGGTTATCTATCACAGGAGGCAAAGGATAAACATGTTATAAGCATGCTAGGATTAGCAAAAAAAAAAAAAAAACTACTGAGATGTACTGAGATTACAGGAAGATTACAAAAATGTGCAATAACAATTACATTAGTGGACTAACAACAAAAGTTATGAAATATGAAGGAAATGTGTATGAATAACTCAGGGAAATGTTAATGGGTTGACAAGCCATTTATTATCATTATTATTATTATTAGAGATTAAAACCTCTTTTCTGATGGGTTCCTGGCCAAGGAATAAAAACTAAGACAAAACAATTAGAACAAAAAGATCACAAAAACAATACACCAAAAATAGACAGACAAAACTCTACATACATAACTAAGGATAAAAGGGGAAAATGAAAAGTGAGTAGTGGGCAGCCAGGAAGGAGAGAGGCTATCAGCACAGATCTCATTTTGAAATTAAGGTCAAATGTGGCAGCAGATGTTGGTAATAACATTTCATAACACTTTGTAAAATTACATTAAATCCATTCATGTAGTCCATTTTTATTCTATGGTTTTGGGAAGCAAAGTAATCCAAAGATAATTAAACACAATCTGTTAACATTATTGGTTTGGTGTGTAAGGACAGACACACACCCACCACACTGTCCCATGGACGTCATCATTCATTATTGTAGTTTTATAGCCATAACCCATTAAATAGGTCCGTCTGCTTCCCAGTGACCTAGTTTTATAATGGTGCCTTTATCAAGATCACTCGACCTACTTGCCCATCCAAATTATCCAATCATGTCATTTGATGTCGCCATGGAGACCTCCTCCTCCACCAATCCAGCGGCCATTAGATGGCAGCAGGAACAAGGTTTTTGTCTGGAATGTTCCATGCTTCAGCTTCCCAAGGGTTTGACTCTGACAGACTCAATGACGCAGCTATCTCTGCTTTTGGCTTGGAAACTGTCCGTATATTTAGCACCTCGTTTAAAATTAGAGCTCAGCACATGGGGAATAAATTTAGCTGGCAGTTTAAATAGATATATGCCGAGTCACGCAAATATAAATTAGGCTTAGCACACATGTGTCCATACATACTGTGCAGATGTGTGAGAGAAGTCAAACTGGGGACCTGAGGTCAGAAATTAAAAGCATTTTGGTCAGGTTCTTAATTTGTTGTATATCTAATATTGGTGAGTGAACCTAAGATGTGTTATTTTCTGGGGCAGTTTGGGGTCACCTTTCACTGTGCTTTTGCGTTTGTGAAATGTGTAACAAAGGTGACTCGGTGTCATGTGACTGCAGCCAGACCTCATTGAAATGAGATGAACATTTATTGGTAGAGCTGTTCACCACCTGTGGCATGGCCAACAGTCTTATGGCTGACTTTGATTGCTTGTATTTATATAAAAGCCACATAATTAAATTAGTGATACACCAGTCAACTTTGACAGGCTATAATTGCTCATGCATGACTCCATTTTTCATTTTTTCAACTTACTGTGAGGTTATAAAGAGAAAAAGAGGCCATACAACCCACAGACCTCAGAGAAATACCCAGACAGGCCATACACACCTGTGTGTAGAAAACATTTCATAAGGAGGCAGCTAGTTAAAAGTTGGAGGGTGTAAGGAGTGCTTGAAAAACTTCAACAACAAGACTACTTTTATCACTTTTGGCTTATTTTGCACAGTATATTGAAATGTGAAAGATAAAACCTATCCCATCTGAGTCCTCAGAGTCCGGATTGGCTTTCCCAAACAGATCATACTAAATCAGCTCTGTATACTTCCTGTTTGTAATGCTTTAAAACACCGATTTTGTATCTATACTGAAAGTTGTTGCACTTTTTTGACATACACTGTGCAAATTATTATACACTATTTTCATAAAGTACACTGATTCGGTGGATCCAGGTAAAAGCTCTTATTCCTTATTTAGTTTCCTTTTAAAGGAGGAGATTCAGATCAAGAGAAGCGGATGAGTTAGTGAACAATTTTTAAGCTTTGAGACACTTGAAATGTAATTTGTGCAAAAGGGGCTGCAACTCAGTGATCTTCCTAATGTTTAGTACACCAAGTGTAGCATGACCTGTTTTATGATGTTCCTGCAGTTAATGACTGAATCAGTGAATCTCAATCAAATCTTCTCTGGAAACAAAGGTACAAAGTCTACAAAGGTAACTCATTTTGTGTCTGTTCTTGCTCCACAAATCAATAGATGATTGATAGCCTAAACATTGCAATGAACCACATGTCATGACTCAGTGCATGCACAACAGAAATTATGCAGGAACTGAGAGTGCAAAGCCAGCATCTAATCAGATGATAAATAAAACCAAAACTGTCACCAATGTCACGATGAGAGAGAAAAAGCAAGGGAGAGAGAGAGTTTTCTATAACATGTATCGCTGCATAAATAAATAAAATATACAAACATGTCACAGCAACTACTTTTCTGTCACATGTGTCAGCCTCCAACAGGGGCAGGTTGGTCAGCTTTCAGCTTTTTAGTAGATTAGATGGCAGTAGTCTGATCTTATCAACTAGTTAATTCCAAGCTCATCAGAAAGTATTAGGCAACACATCCTGCACTACAGTTGAGATAAGACAAAGCAAATGCACAAATTATATTTGGTAACCTTGGGAACACGAAGCAAAACTGTGCTGAGTATTTCTGAAAACGTAATATGCTCTGTATGATGCTTGTGAATGCACCAGGTTGGAAAGCTTCAGTTTCTAAGTTAGAGCCTACAAGAGGATGGTAATAGAACTGCAATAATAATGCACGACCATAATACTTTTTTGACCTCATGTAGGCATAATATAAGTGGACATGATCATTACTTATTGGAGGCAATTTGAAAAACCATGGATTCTACTCTTTGCCAAGCATAGACCTTGAAGTCTCACAACAATTTAGTGCCAATATATTCTGCAATATGCTCAGACCTTTCCTTATTTTATGTGCCTGCATATATAGTGTGATACATTTCCGCAATACAGTCATGTGGAGTGGGCAATTAATTAGAGCATCTTATTGTATCAGATAAATTGTCGAAGAATACTTATTTAAAACAAAAACCCTAAACCACCTGTTCAAATCAAAAGCTAGGGCAACGCCAGTCCTAACCTGTGAAATAACAGTAATATAAGAGAGGAAACCAAGAGGATTTTAGGAGGGAATCCCCCACTGTGTTCATGCAATGTTAAAACCACTCGCCCCTGTTTAAATACACAAGTATTCCACAAATGCTAAACATTTTGTGAAGCATTTGCAAACGTTAACCTTTTCCAGCAGGCTTGACCCCCCCTCTCTCCATTTTACCCAGCTAATGACGTACGAGTATCTCCGACTCAAGCTTCAAATATTTGCGGCGAGCCTGCAGCAAATTCCTCAACTGTCACATTACATGGGTTATATTGGGTGTGGCCGTTCTCTGCTAGGAAAGAACAGTTCAGTTTACTTATATCCACTCATGTGTTCTAGTTTCATTTTTGATGTGTCTGTGTAAGAGAGAAAGAGAGAGCACGAGAGATGGAAATGAGTGGGAGAACGAGGAGAAAGAAAATCAGTGTTATCACAAGCGTTATGTGTCCATGTGTGTGTGTGTGTGTGTGTGCGTGTGTGTGTGCATCTAGGTCTGCATATGTGGCATGTGTATGCGTGTCTTCGTACGGTTTGGGGTTTAAGTATTTGTAGGTAACCACCTCTCCTCCAGGCTAAATTGGAGTCAGCTAACACTGGAAGATCTAATGCAACATGACAGTTAGCCTGGTCTTCTCAACTGTCTCTGCACACGGTTCAAATAGGCTTGGCACTCGAGCCGCACCATCTCTCTAGACAAGAGCTACTTGCAAGCCAGGACAGTCAGGCTCCATTTTTGTCTCAGTTTAGCCAATTCATGGAAATCAAATACAGTGGCTTTGCGATTCATTTGATCTGGGAATCGACTGTGAAGCACAGTCATTGATACTGAGGTGTTTTCTCTCTGCTTCTCCTCAAAGGGCATTTTAACACCAGTTTACCGTAAGAGCCGAAGCAAAACCGAACTCAGCTATGCCAGAAACCCGTCGCTATCACTGTTGCAGCTGGAACCAGAATGACCTGGGCGCAGAGCAATGTACCTCACTTTGACTGGAATAGCTGGTTTGTTTGTCAAAAGCAAATTACGACCATATAGTTGTGAAACATGGTTTATCAGTTCAAGATGGAACAAAACAAGTTAACTCAGTAGCTGGAGGGAGAGAGTGAGAGCGAGAGAGAGAGACAGAGAGAGAGAGAGAGAGAGACAGAGAGAGAGAGAGAGAGATGTGCTTGCACAACTTTGCGTTTTCCAGGCAGCAGCAGCAGTCGGTCCAGTGTTTAAAGGGCTGGGCTTGAGATCCTTTCAATGTTATATACTCTCTGTCTCTGTTATTCTCTTCTTATTTGCATCCTCACTCCAATTTGCTCTCTCTCTAATGCTCCCCCACCCCCACCTCTCTCTCTCTCTCTCTCTCTCTCCCTCTTGTTGTGCAACCCATGG
>OMKZ01003638.1:25632-54491 GCA_900302535.1 Neoniphon sammara
TCATATATATATATATGATTGTCAGACCTAAAGGCCCTTTTTCTTGTTGTGTTTCTATTATTTTGTCTGTCCCTTGCAGTGTAAATAAGAGTTTACTCCTGCAACAGATCTGGACAGTACAGTGCAATCCCACATGGCTATGACATAATAATAATAATAATAATAATAATAATAATAATAATAATAATAATAATAATAAAATCTCAGTCATTTGTTCTGCTGCTGTTGCATGGCCAAGTCACCACTGAGTCTGTTTTACTACTGTCATTTCAGGTCAAACATCAACATAAATGATGTCTTGGGGAACTATTCCTTGACACTTATTGACACCTTAGACACTTTACTGGTAAGCTCCCTTACACTCACTTTCTGTGTCTTTTATCTTATACAACATGTCTCAGAATATTTAGTACTCTTGGCGAAGAGGAGCCAAAAAACTGGAAAAATAAGTAATTGTAATTGAATAAGTAATAAGTAATTGAACATAGGCTCAGTCATTATGTGTTCAGAAGGGTGTAGATTTACTTGGCTCAGCACCTAAGCATCAGACAGTCTGACAGACACATATGTCAGTGTTATGGTTACAAAGGTTCCAAAAAACTTAGTTTCCATCTAGAACATGTGAGAATTTAACAAACATTTCAATTGTCAAATGAGTTGCTGATGTTTAAGCATTAAAATTTAGCAGCTTTTAATGGCAATGAAATGTTAAAGAAAGACTCCTTTCTACATGCAACGTACAAATAAAGCCCCATAACAGACTAATCAATTATACTCCAAAAAAATAAACTTGTAAAAGAGCTGTGTAGTTGTCAGTTTGTGCCATTGTTGTGCCTCTACATGGATGTGACATCAAATATCCACATGGTGCTTTTTCTGCTCCTTGCATGTAATCATCACCTATAGCCCATGCAATATTGTTTTTATTATTTGGTTTTATTTGGTACACTTTGTACTGCTATTCATTTGCTTGGACTATTTAAAAAAGAAATTTCTTAAAATCAGATATATTGCGACCCTTGTAAGAGATCTGAGATTCCAATATGTCTTGAATTTTAGTGCGTGATTGATTCCTGGCCTTTTAGCCATACTTACACTTGATTTTGACATTTTATTCTCTCCAGTGATATTGTTTTAGCTTTATAATGCTGCTAAAAAAACTGGATAGTAAATAAATGAATTATTGAATTACAATGCAACTGGTCTATTGTAACACATTGAATCACATTCTTTTCATACTGTGGCCCAAGCATAGTGATAATATTGTATCTGGTGAGTTGTTGCCGTAGTGTTGCTGCATTCACCTGAATTCAGGCATTTCTTACATTATCTCCAGTTGAGATAAAGTTGAGAGGGCTCTGCTTAGCTTTCTACAGTTTGAATGTTGTGGCAAATGACTGTCACCCATCAGTATTGACATGTATTTGCTATGGTTAGTGAGCAGCCTAATCCTGTAGCATAATGATTTTGCAAAGCAGAGAATGTAAAGTTTACATGATCTTCATATTATCTTTTACTCTCAAATCATTGTGTTGCACTGCCTTCAGTGGCACAGTGGTTATAACCGCTGTGAAGAGTTTTCATGTTCATCCTGTTTGTATGAGTCTCCTTTTACATTGCAAAGACATGCAAATCAGGTAGATTTAAGATTATCTGTTGCCCATAGGTGTGAATGTGAGTGTGTGTGATTATCTACAAGTTAGCCCTGTGATGGACTACAAGGTGTCTCCTATCCTTCTACCCAATAAATGCTGGGATAGACTGCCAGTGCCCCATGACCTTAAAAAGATTACACAGATAGAGAAATTGAATGCGCTACATTCCATCTTTTAAAAGCAAACAAACTGTTAGATTACAGCTCAGTAGTCTCTACCAAACTGCAGCTTAACCTCAAAAAAAAAAACTTTTAAAGGTTGATAGACATTTGAGTTTCAGTGGTTTGGTACATTCTAAAACATTTTACACATTAAAAAATTGCATTTATTTATTGGACCTGACAATTTATTTTTAAAAAAGTTGTGACCAGATATCTTGAATTTCAGAGCCTCTACAATACTAATACTCTGGGAAATATAATAATAAGATCTAATAACAGTTTGCCAAACATAAACTAAAGCCATATGGATGATAGGAAAGAGACTTGTTCATGTTCCCTGATGTTCGGTCGTCTCTCTCCAGGTGCTCGGCAACGTCACAGAGTTCCACAGAGCTGTCAGGCTGGTTATAGACACTGTTTCTTTTGACAAGGACTCAACTGTGCAAGTTTTTGAGGTTAACATCAGGTATAAATATTCCTCATATTATCTGACAGTCAAAGAATCTGTGATCTGTGTAGTTTGCTGTATATATACCAGTGCTAATGTTGAACCAAATTTCAAACAGTTTAAAACAGCAGAAGTTTCTGGAGAGTTTCGTTGGAGTTCCAAACAAGAAAAAGGATGTTTTGTGCAGCATAATTTAAGTGTTACGAAGTCACACTGTGGGTCCAAAAGTCCATTATTTACCCCATATATTTGCTGATATTTATCACATGTAGTTTCCTGACACTTTATACAGTAGGAACTGATAAGGGAAACAGTGGCACTGGAATCTGTAAAATCCTAATGATAGCCAGCCCTAAGTCCTGTCAATATGTACATCTCAAAGACATTCAAAGGTGTCTATTTAGAGTGCCATTGTAAAGGGAGTTGAATACATACTGAATCAAAATATATCAGCTTTTCATTTTAATTATGATGTAAAAATTGGTATTTGTGTGTAGAAAAATCCTAATGTAATTGGTTTGAATCCAGTCAATGAGTTAAATACACTGTGAATCCCTGTATGTGTGAGGTATTTTCAGTGTCAGATATAGCTGTCTAACTTAAAGCACTGAGGGATTTGTTTGTGTGTGGGACTCCAGTCTTATATTTGCATTTTGTTTTGAAGGATTTTGGGAAGCCTGATCTCAGCTCACATTCTGCTGACTGACCCAAAACATCCCTTTGGAATGGTGGGCCTTGAGGGTTATGATAATGAG
Organism: Neoniphon sammara; assembly: GCA_900302535.1. Lineage (NCBI taxonomy): Eukaryota > Metazoa > Chordata > Actinopteri > Holocentriformes > Holocentridae > Neoniphon > Neoniphon sammara. Next base: position 28,652 of record OMKZ01003638.1, read on the forward strand.
CTGCTGCACTTGGCCCACGACTTGGCTGTCCGCTTGCTGCCTGCCTTTGAGAACACCAGCACAGGCATTCCCTACCCCAGGGTGAGCGAAAGTGTTGATTTTGATTTGTAGAGGGAAATTTTTACAAAGCTTATATGCAGATTATTCAAACAGTCCTACTTATTGCATTCCCCCATTCTTATATATATAGCCTTACATAACCCACTACCAACCACAATGACTGAAATATGGCTCAGCAGCTTTACTTATTTGGGCCTTGAATGTAGGTGAACTTGAAGACTGGAGTCCCACCTGACAGCATCAATGAGACTTGCACAGCGGGAGCTGGATCCCTGCTGGTGGAGTTTGGGATTTTGAGCCGTTTGATCGGCGATTCCACGTTTGAGTGGGTGGCCAGACGGGCTGTCAGAGCTCTGTGGAACCTGAGGAGCAACGAAACTGGTCTGTTAGGTGAGTACAGCTGTGCGAATAGCTGTGACAATAGAATCTTTCTTTCTTGCTTGCTTTTTTGCTTTCTCGTCTTTCCCTTTGTTCTTATAATGCTCTGTGCAATGTAAATCAAATTTAATTTACCTCTATATATTAAACCTTTAGGAAATGTAGTCAACATCCAGACAGGCCAGTGGGTTGGAAAGCAGAGTGGTCTGGGCGCTGGCATGGACTCCTTCTATGAGTACTTACTCAAGTCCTACATCCTTTTTGGAGAGAAAGAGGACTACAGGATGTTCCAAGCAGCTTATGAGAGCATACAGAACCACTTGAGGAGAGGGTGAGTCCTAGATTAAAAGCATTTCTCTGTATTTGAAGTTCAAGTTTATTTGTAGCCCTTATTTGCTGTTTACAGTCTCAAAAGGCTTTACAGACCCACAGTTTACAGAAAACAAAAGACATTTGACAGATATTTTGTTGTACAGGAAAAGTGTACTGCTGCACTTTAGTTCTGCCTCTCTGAAAATATTTTCTCTTGCCCAGAGACCTTTAACCTGTAGGTTGCCAGTTTCAATCCCAGACTGGCTGGAAACTGTGGGTGGGGAAAGTGAGTGAGTAATTGCTGGTTCATGCTTCACGTCGAGACAGACATGATACACTGTGACAGTGGTCACTGTGATGTAATTGTGGCCAAATCCAGAAGGTGCATTGTCTGTGTGTGGGAGTCACGCGTGAGAATGTGCATCACCTGCAAACTCTAGAAGATGATGCAGTTGCGTGAAGAAATTTCTGTAGAGGATTCTCAGACTGAAGTGGAACTACTGACCGAAGAAGTTTGTTTTTTTTTTTTCATGGGGATGTGGAGTGCTGAGTTTTCATACTATGCTAAACAGATACTGGCGTTCTCGGTTGCATAGTCATACTGAGAAAAGAATGAATTCCAAACTACTCGGATGGCATATCTGCCTTCATGTGGAGCTCCTTTGCCTGTAGCCACTCAGAAAGCATGAAATGAGCATAACACTCTCTACTCCTTTAGCAAATACTGTCAACTTTCTCTTGAGCAAGGCACCTAAATGTAGACAATGTAGTATTCCTTGTAAACACAATTGGTTTTGTTTACGTTGAAAACTTCTCAATATCACACATTGTTATGTCAATAACACAGGACTCAGTTTTCCTAGTGTGTACTATAGTGCCGCTAGTGGTCACAAACTGCATTGGACACCCCGGCAGCTCTGTCAGACGTGCTCAGTGGCAGTGATAGAAGACTGTTGTTGTATTGTGCTGCTGCCTGGTGTTAGTGTGTGTAATTGCATGAGTATGAAGGACAGTGTTGCTGAATTATACTCAGTCGACTTTCCCTGGATGAGTAAAGGTTAAAAGAAGTGATTTCACTGAAAAATACGGAGGTGCTTTGAGCAGTATGACTTTTTTATGAACTCCCACCTGCTTTATGTTTTCCAGGAGAGAGTCGTGTAACGAGGGGGAGGGTGACCCACCTCTCTATGTAAATGTGAACATGTTCAGTGGCCAGATAATGAACACATGGATTGACTCCCTTCAGGCCTTCTTTCCTGGACTTCAGGTTAGTGTGAAGGCTTTCAGTTGTAAGAGATATGACATTTAAGTCTTGACAAATGGGCTTTGCATCTAAAATTAGGATCTACCACCTTATATCGTAGGTGCTGAGTGGTGATGTGGAGAATGCCATTTGCCTGCATGCCTTCTACTATGCCATTTGGAAGCGCTTCGGGGCTTTGCCAGAGAGATTTAACTGGCAGTTGCAGGCTCCCGATGTGCTCTTCTACCCCTTAAGGCCAGAGCTGGTGGAGTCGACCTATCTGCTGTACCAGGTAGCGACACAGATTTGTTCTATTACAACATAGGGGTCAGAGTGTTAATGCTATCCAGTCACTTTGGAGTCACTTGCTCCTTCTGCTTTCACAGGCCACCAAAAATCCTTTCTATTTGCATGTTGGAATGGATATCCTCCAGAGCCTTGAAAAATATGCCAAAGTCAGGTATGCATCAAACATATTTTTTTGGGTGTCTGGTGATACTTTGACGTGCATATACTGAGCTGAGCTGTGCTATTTACAGATGTGGATATGCCACTCTCCACCATGTTGTGGACAAGTCCAAAGAGGATCGCATGGAGAGCTTCTTCCTCAGTGAGACCTGCAAATATCTTTACCTGGTACGTTGCAGCTCTAGTTGATCAGACTCACTATTTGCGCAGTAGCAGGTTTGTCCACACTGTAATACAGACGTGCATTGTTTTTTTTCCTTTGCAGCTATTTGATGAGGACAACCCACTACACAAATCTGAGAACAAGTACATCTTTACTACAGAAGGCCATGTTGTACCTATAGACAGGCGCTTCAGGGAGAAACAGTGGAACGACATGTTTCCTTGTGAGGAGGGAGCGCTGGCTGAGAAGGAGCCTAATAAGTGGCATCCTAACAACACCAGCAATGTAAGGCCACTGTCTTAGCCCGGATTACTTCAATGGTACCATGTAGCTTTTTGCCCCTTTTCCACCAAAAAGCTCCTGGGTCTTGCTCTTGGAATAAGTTTCCAGTGGCAAAGCGAATACCCTAAGCCCCTTGTTTGTTTGTGTTTACACCACGACACGAGAATGGCAAACGTAACGCAAAATGAGGAGGGTCTAATCATTCTGTGTATGACCAACAGTAACATAGGCAAGGCAGCTTTATTTATATATCACACATTTCATACACAGAGGCACTTCAAAGTGCTTTACAGTAAAATAGCAGTAAACATAGAAGATGCCAAAACTGTTGTTATGTTTATGATTATTTATTGCTGCGTCGCTGTGATGTTTCATTTGATTTTGGAGAAAACATGCACAGAGTTTGAAAGTGAGATTGATGAGGCTACAAAAGCAATTGAGCTCAAAAGAGGGAACTACATTTACGTAGAGTGTAGAAGATCAGTTGTGACATGGCTTCTTGTCACTGAGACAAACAGTATTAATATTTTATTAAAGTTTATTATAGTTTTTCTCTAGCCGAATGATCTCCTGATAGAACAAGCTCTTAATCAATTGTGTTTGTGACCGCTCGGTCCTGTTTAAAAACATGTAATTACAATGCACTTGTAATAAATGATATTAAAAAAACAATAAAAAATTAAGAAAATAAATAAATAAATAACAATACACTTTTATATAAAATAAATAATTAAGAAATAAAAAAATAAACAAAATAATAATGCACTTTGATATAAAAATTAAGAAAACAAACAAACAAACAAAACAAAAAAACCCAGGGTGATACTTTAATGCTGCTTGCATCATATGTTGTATGTAACCGATCAGGGATGTTCAGTGCTAAAACTCCACCCCAGTAGTACTACCTAGGTTGCTGGGACTGTTCTGGGGGTCTGGAACTTCCTGGCATAAAAATACTAGGAGTTATTTTGGTGGAAACAGGGTGAGTGTTCCTGGTTCCTCTAAAGGGTGTGTGTTTGTATTCTGTGGACAGTTCCTGCAGTGGAAAAGTGGCATTTGGTCTCCCAGAATTGTTCAAATGAAAGATATATATTTTTGTAATGTGGCTGGGTATTTTGATTAGATGAGTTACATTATTTTCTCTCTTTTTTTCCTCATTGTGAAGTGTGACAGGATCCCGGAGGAGCGCCGGTATGCTCTGCCACTAAAGAGTGTCTACATGAGGCAGATTGATCACATGGTGGGACTATTCTGAGTGTAGTTGATGACACTGGTGTGACCCGGTCTTCAGTAACACTCCCTCAGGTGCAGATGCAGTGAGGTCAGAGAGGATCTATCGTTGGTCCAAATCCTCTACCCATCTGTTTTGCCGCTCAGGACCCTGATAGAACATCCTGACACTGAAGGCAACCTGAGTTACCAGTTTGATTGCTTGCATTATTGAATTAAAGTGTCATCTTGCTGTACAGTAGGGAAACATTTACTCAGCAAAGGTGAAAATTAACTTTTCTGCTGTAAGTGTATGTGGAGCCATACTTCACAGCATTTTAGCTGCTGACTAATTGAGGTTATGGATGGATTATTATAAGTAGTATGTGTTTTTGCTTAAGAACAAATGAAGCAAAAAACATCTGTTCAAGCACTTGTGTGCACGGACAGTATGTGTGTATGTATGTGTTTGTGTGTGTGTGTTTTGAAGATACAGCAGAGCTGTGAGCGGTAATATTGTGTTTATGGGAACAGTGCCATCCATCCACAAATTATGTAAAATAGATGGACTTTAAAAAATGTTCAGTTCTCAACAAAATCACAGTAAACATGATGATTAGTGCCTCACTACAGTTTATTCTTTTGACTAGATCAGTGCTTTTACATAAGGGCTGCACATTAACAGATAATGGCTAATGTACATACTGTAAAACTCTTGTTCTTGTGTCGTGATAACATGTTTTAGATTGTGCCTCTAGGAACTCTGTTGCACTTTTGTAGGTCTGAGGCTGGTTTCCCAAAATGTCCTTGACTTCAAGTAGCTGTGGAAACAATTGTCTCACGTCTCTAAACTAAAATGTGTTTCACCTTACACATTTAATGTCTTCTCTTAAACAGGATTGGCCAAACAAGCTAAGCAGGACCATTTTAAAATGGCTGTTGTCAACTATAGATTTGTCAAGTGAAACAAAGAACAGCATCGGCAACAAGAATTTTGGTAAACCAGGCTAAATGCTTCCTGCTTGGTGGCTGTTGAACTCCATTCATAATTGCATTTCTGATGTGACAGTGGAAAACTGATGCATGCATCTCAGGCCTCCATCTTCTTGATGTCTTACAAAGGGTGAACAGATGTGCCATGGCAATGTGAGAGAGCTTTAGGATGACACATGCTGTTTTAAAGTGCCTTAAACTTTTTTGGTACTTCTGGTTGTTATATTGGGCATATTAGGTGTGGATGACATTTGTGAGTTTTTGGGGCCATTGTTTATAATGCACAGTGGGCATCATTCCATATGGTATGTACAGTATTTACACTGATTATGGCATAATAGTCATTTTTTAGACATGTCAAAACAAGCCATAAAATTGTATTTTTATAAGGTTGATAAGTCACTGCTTTGTCTTCTACAATCATTTTTTCTGGTATACATAATCAGAGCCATTGTCGGGCAAGTACACAGCCTGTGCTACATAGCTTAATGGTCACACTTTTTTAGTCATACTCAATGACACCACACTTTTTTTTTTTTTTTTTTTTTTTTTTGCAAATTAGTATCTTAGGTGTTCCTGTGCATGGAGGAGTCAGTCCAAATGGAAGTCTTTATTCACTATCTCTCCTTCACATAATTGCACAGTATAATACCTAATAACTAGTATGTGGTAAGAACTCAGGGTCTAAAGAAAAAAAATGTTTTTCAATGACTGCTTTCATAAACAACTGTCTTGAAAAAGTGTTGCCTACAATGTCTTGGGATATCCTTTGGAATTCATGTGATAGATGGTAGAACTGAACTATCTGGGCTTAAAGGTGAGCGGCACTGAATTTCAGTATTTACATATGCAAAATGTACTGTGAACGTTCATTTTACTGTCCCATGCAGACAGAAAGGAGAAGGGTTTCCATATCCCTTAAACTGTGACTTTTTGTTCATGCACAGCTCCACTGAGTGAATTTGAACACTCAGAAAGGTATTCAGGGATATGGCTGTATTTTATGACTCAGATGTGTTCTACTGACCTTCATTCATATTTAACTAAATGTCCTACATGTCCACAAACCCAAGGTCTTGCTCAGCATAGCATCAGGCTGTACATCTTCATGGCATCACACTGAGTCTCACTTCTCTTGTCTGGCTTTGGGAGACAGTTGTTCATATTCACAAGTGTTGTGTGAACTGTTCCAGGCCATAGGAATAACATTTGTGAATTTTTGAAATTGGCTGGCATTCCCCTTTGAACCTATCAAGTTGTCATATTTTCAACTAAATGAAAGGCTATACAGTTCTAAGCACGGCTGTTTCATAATGTCAGAAAGGCATATTCTCTGAAATTAATAAATACCAAATAATGAACAAGACGTTGCTGTGTTGCATTTTATTTGAGAAAAATGGAAAAGTACTACGTTTTCTACAGAAGCTTGAAATAAATTAATCCAGGTTTACATTACTGGCTTTGTTTCTGTACAGGGTACTTGGCTCAAAAGCCTGTAGTCATCATGTTTACAAGATTTTAGAAATTGAAGTATACTGCATCCTCACCTTCAACAGTGGTGCAGATCAACATATCACCAACTCTGACACTTAATGAACTGACCAATAGATATTAGTTTAATCATATACATTGGCCCTTTCCAACTAGTATAGCAAAAAGTTAATTTATCTGCCCTTTAAAATTAATTTCATTACCTGCCTGTACTCTGGCTCCAACTGTTCTATAATGTATGTCTTTTCTACACATACAACCCATTTCTTTAAAAACTACCAGAAGTTGAAGTGCATATGCAGGTGGTGAGGCCATTTTGTTTGCATCTTGGCTGCGCTGGCCAATTACTGGAGCATAGAGATGATACATTTGTCTGACACCTATTCACATTAGTGAATATGAGGAGAAAGCACTTTACACTGACAGAAGCTTAAATGTCTCAACTACAGATTGCATAGCGCTCCAAAGAAGAGTTCCTATTGTATTCCAGACTCAAGAGAAAAGTTAGCTTGATAAAAATTCAACTCAACTGAAATCTCTGACTTAAGAGCTCTCTTCTGGTCTCACTTGACCTGAAGTCTTTGGTCAAAGCTATGACAGATTTGAACACAACAAATAGATAACTTCATTTTTTTTCCATTGGTTTGAGAATGGCTGTTTGGAGGGACAGTTTCTCATCTTGGTCCTCAATGGGTATCACACTGAATTGAGGAGGGGTGTGAGGAGTGGGATGGGGCTAGATCAACACCCTGTAAAGAGAGACAGACACTGATTAGCTTCAAGTTTTACCTTTGCTTACCAAATGGAATTATTTAGGTTGAGAGCTCAAGAATACATTGAACTGAGCAACATCTGCAGTAGCAGATGTAATTTTCATCAGCATGATACCAGATCAGTTTTTCTTACCTATATTGGGTTTTTCAGCAGGGCTCTTAGAAGAGACCGCAGTCCTTCAGATTTTCTTTGATGATGATGTCAGTTACGGCGTCAAACACAAATTTGACGTTCTCTGTGTCTGTGGCACAGGTCATGTGAGAGTAGATTTCCTTGACGTCACGACGCATGTTGAGGTCCAGGAACTGGACTTTGATGTAGTTGCCAGCATCCTCATAAGTGTTGGGACCTTAATGAAAACATATCAAGTTAGAGGGGAAAAACAGTTTAGGATGATTTTTGCTCTGCTTCGATGCATGCGCTACTATGATCTTACCATCGTATTCAGGGAAGCACATGCTGAGATGAGCTTTCTTGATCTTCTCAACGAACACATCTTTCTTGTTGAGGAAGAGTACAATGGAGGTGGTGGCAAAGTAACGGTGGTTGCAGATACTGTTGAACAAGTGCAGACTCTCGTGCATTCGGTTCTGAAAGGGAAAAGGTTTTTATTTCTCCACCAAATCAAGAACCTCTAACACGAACAAAGTGTAGTTTGCTCAAGTGGAATAATTATGAATGATAAGAGAAGCTCGGAATATATCTTACCACTTCATCATCCTCCACCAGCACCATGTCGTAGGCGCTCAGAGCAGCAATGAAGATGATACAGGTCACACCTTCGAAGCAGTGAATCCACTTCTTCCTCTCTGACCTCTGGCCACCCACATCAAACATTCTGCATGGAGAAGGTGGCAACATCATCGTCATGGTTACGCAATCCAGCCCCTTTAAGAGCACTGCTGACAAGGAATTTGCATTGTCATCCTAAGGAAAACTCTTGATTTATGTTTTCTCACCTGAAGTGGAGATCTTTGAAGGAGAACTGGGTCTCAATGATACCAGTGGTCTTCACTCTTGATCGCAGCACATCCTGCTCAGTGGGCACATAGCCTGGCTGGATCAGTCTCTCCAAGTCATTCAGGTAGCTGAGAGACAATGAAATGCATTCATTAGACCTTAATGTGTCATTCAGTCTTAGTCAAATGTTCATTGAAGAAGAGCAGGGATTGCTTTTATAGGGAGTTTCAGTGATTTCATACTATCCAGCAGAGTCGTTGAGCTGGTACTCGGAGGCCCTGTCAAAGCACGCCTGGATGCCGCTGTCCTTCCACAGGCGCAAAATGATGTCTGACAATTCTTTAGGCATGGTGCCCTCCTCAATGGTGTCTGCAAGATGCATGAGTTTCCTGGCATCATCCTACACACACAGACACACAGACATATGTTAAAGTCAATAGTTTGGTAAGAACCTGACATCAACTGTCTCAGAGTATGTGGAAATCTGCCTCTGCTCTCATTAGAGTACCTGCTGGTCGGGGTGGCCAAAGTTAATATTGAGTGTGGTCATAGCCCTCACAATAGCCAGGATGGACTGCAAGGTGTTGCTGTAGATAATGACAATGAACTCCAAGCACTCTTCAAGTGAATAACCATCTTTGTGGATAATTCTGATGAGGAAATACAGAGCATGTTGTTATATCATGTTGATTACATTTTGTGTGAGAAAAGGTAGCACAGAGCTAAGGTGTAAATTTAAAGATTCTTACTTCATCTGTTTGACGATAGTGCTTTTTCCTGATTCTCCAGCACCTATAGGAAAGAAAGCAAATATATTTAATGTAGTTTTTCATATCAAAGATGCAGTTGGGAGTGGCTTGACATGAACAATAAGACTCAGCCATTACTCAGTGCTTGATTTCAAATTCTTGTGTTTATAGGTTTTAATAGGAATCTGAGAATTATACTAATTTGTTTGTTTTGTTAAGTTATTAGGGGGCTGGGCAGCTGTACTGCAATCCCTTTCGATTTGCTCCGTCTTCTTCTTCTTCCTCTTCTTGTTCCTAAAACTGCCTTTCCATGCATGAAAATAAACCAAACTTTGCACAGCTATCCGGTCCAGTTAAAAATCAACCGCATGTGCTAGTCCTACAAATTTTCATCAAATTACGCAAAAATGGCAACACAGCATCTTCAGACCAGCTCCTCCAGAACCACTAGAGGGATTTTCATTTTATCCAAAATTGAGGTCACAGTGTATAAAAATATCTGACACTAAACCCCACTGTGCATTTATTGTAATTTCTTGCTGAAAGTCCAATCTACGACAAAATAAACTAGATGAGTGCCCTCAGAAGAGTACAGGTCTCTGCCAGGTGTGTGTGACGACACAATGTCTATATAAAGTAGATAGTTGTTATTGCTTTGTGCCACAACTTGTATAGAGGATGAGAGGGGTTTTCCATCATGGCTTTGATCCTGACCAAAGACCCAAGAAGATTAGGCAAATTAGTCTGCTGACATATGAAACAGTGACGGCTGTTTTACACTTCATTTCTTACAGTGGTGAAGCCTAAGGCTATTTAACCTATTTTAACCCCCGCTTGTTGACAGATTGCATCAGCCTCTGACACTTTTTACAGTGTTGTTCTCCTGTGTGTCTACACTGTGTTCTGTTGACTCTTAGTCAATATTGTGTTTTATAAACTTGCCCAGATAACGCAAATCTCGCAATCTCAAAAACAGAATTTTCTATAGAATTTAGAATTTAATGACTGTGCTGTTACTGCTACTGTTTTAGCTTCAAAGAATCCAATTCCGAAGACATTTTGAACAAAATTTTCTTCAGAAACTTTTCCAATTTTAGTGTTATATACAAATCTCCTTTCTCTTCTTGTCATCATCTCATTTTTCCTCTTCATCTTTTTCTACTTCTTCTACCACTTCTCCACAACTACTATCTGGACTGTCTGATTGCTGTGCAGCAGATGTGATTTATGTTTTACATTTTAACTGTTAGAGAGAATAATTACATTTACCGAAGATAACCACTAGGCTGCAGCATTCATCACACAGAGGATCTTAGTTGGGCATAATACTTCTTACTTCAGGTCTAAGCTCCTTGAAAGCTGATGTCAGTGGGAACTTTCCCTATCCCTGACCTACATGAGGAGATGACACAGGCTGAGAGTGAGACTGTAGTATAGTATAGACAGTATAGTATATATCCAACTGGAACAATATAGGGTAACCTTGTAACTAGTTATAAGTGTTTTTGCTTTTAAATTCAACTTCACCATTATATACAAAACAGAATCATTGGTATACATAATTTATGTATCTTTAAATAGAAAAAATGTGTTATTCACATAAAAATCTTACTCAGTCTAACTACCATCTTTTACCCTCAACCACCTCATTACACAGTATCTTTTAAAAGTTTGGGTTGGGCTACTAGTGCATGTGTGTTGTCTATGTCCATGTGTGTTAGGATTAACAAGGGATTGAGGTGAGCGATTATTAAAGTGTCTGAGCAGTTCAATGACAGAGGTGATTAAGCTGTCACTGGATACATGTTGCTATATCTCATTACAGTTTATCTAAATGTCACTGGAAATTCTGCAGTTGGATAAACACTTTTGGCTTATTACCAAAGTGTTGTATTTATAACATTACATTCACTTCTATAGTGTTTGTGTTTAGTACTTTGAAATAAGATCATGTGAATGAGAGAACACCAGATGGATAAAATAACATCCACATCTGCATCATCTCTAAAGTTACTCCTCACTACAAGAGATATTTGCCTCTGATTATGTATTGTCTTCATAGCCCCAAACTTTTTAACAGAGACACAGTAATGTCCCACACACACCTGGGTCCAAATCTGTTCCGCACATCGCACTGAAACTACCTCATGACCCTATGGGACCTTTTCAGGGTCTTTAATTTACATTAAAGCTACCAGATGATAAAGCTTCCTGTTTCTGCATTTTGGCATCATCCTGTCTCAGAGAGAAGCGAGCCAGCTTGTCTGATTTTTACCTAGCAGCAGCAGCTTGACAGTTCTCGCATCCTTGTCGGCATCCTCCTTCAGCTTCTTCTCCAGCTCCCTGGAGTGCTTCTCCTCAGCGCTCGCTCCAGCCCCCATCCTAATTTCCCGACTTCGGCCCCTGTGGTCAAAAACCAAATGGCAGGAAAATTGGAAGTTGGTCCTAGCTGATCGCCTACAGCCCAACTAGTTGCCGTCAACCACGCAGCTGACGCGTCAACCGCCTCCTGCAAACACTGGACACTGTTGGAGTATTTTCCTGTCTTAGGAAAGGATTTTGGGCATCCTCTGCCCACCTGACCCAGGATGGCCAATGGAGTGCAAGGACAGGAGTCTTTTGGGGCAGAGGGAGAAGGTGTGAGAAGAGGCAGAGGTACACTGGTGTAGACGTGATCTAACCTTTAGGGGGACTTTGCTGTGCTCAGCGGAAGATGAACATCGGCTCAAGTGCTTATCTCTCTCCGCTGTTCTGAGGTGCCTTTAAAAGAGAAGCAAGTAAACCTCAGGTGGCTGGGGCCTTGTCATAAAAATGGACCTTATTTATCCAAAATAGGTTCATCAAAACTGCACATATTATAAAATTTAGGTCTGATGTTGGAGTGTTATGTTGCATGATGTTTGCTCAGGGGTCTATCAGAGAGACAACAGCTGTCTGGTTTGTGTTAGACAATTAAATCAGTATCTGCTCCACACAGTACTGTGCCACCAGTGTTGTAAGAGTCCAAATTCAGCTCATTGCTCACCCAAATAAACAGCCAGACCCCCGGCTCACAGGGCAAACATGTGGAAAAGCATACAAGTATCATGTAGAGTATACTGCAGATTGAAGGATGAGACCTAAAGTGATTAAAGAGCTTTGCAGTTTCACCTGACAGATCTCATTGACCTCAATCTGAAACCTGTAAAAGATCTTAATCCACTCTGTCTGGATTACATGTGAGTGTGCATGCATATATGGCATGTGTGTGTGAGAAAGCATTGCCGCACGAATAGGCATCACTTGAACTTCATCAAGCAGGTCTCTTTTGCGGAGCAAACAGTGGTTAAGCTCCTGAGTCATTACTGGGAGTGAAAACCCTGATGCAGACCAGTAAACACCACAAAAGGCCTCGTGGTCACGAGCGTGTGAATCAGAGCAAACTGCGTCGTGCAGACTGTCTGCGCACCAAGGGCGAACAAAATGTACCATCTGTTATTATAAAATATAGAGCTTTAATTTATTAGTCAGCAACATTGATGAGGAAGAAAAGATTTAAAGTAATTTATACAAGTCATTACAATAACATCAACTGTGCATTTTATCATACATGACTTTACCTCAATGACCCAGAGCAGAGTTTGCAAAATGAAGAAAATAAGACAGATGCACGTTTGAGATATGCAAGTGTGCTTCATAAATTTTCAATAGAGAGATAGTGAAAGAGAAGAAGAGAGGGAAGGGAGAAAGAAAAAGTCAGAGAAAGAAACAGAGAGAGAGAGAGAGAGAGAGAGAGAGAGAGAGAGAGAGAGCTTAAAACTACTATCTGAACATGACCCTCTGTACTTTCAACATTTTCCACCATAAAGGGCGTGAGTACATCTTTCTTGCACTGATAATATTTCCATATTCCCACAAAAAAAAGAAAAAAAAAAGACATTCACTGACATCCACAGCAACGTAGCATTTTGGACAAATATCCTATACATATACTGTACATGCCATGCACAATGAAAAGCCACCTTCTGAAGATTTTGGTACACGTTTCTCTTCAGCTTCGGTGACGGTCAGCATCCTAGTGGTTGTAGTTATGTACATTTTCTTTTTCTGTATGGAAGTTGCGCAGTACAAACAGCAATAATTTCATATTCTACATTAAGTCAGTGGCACATTTCAAAGCAAGATGGCACTGCACTAGACTGACCAAATAAGCTGCTGAGAAATTTGTGTGAGCTTTACTGGTTAATCAGCTGATAAAGTAAACACAGTACCAATCAAAATCGTCGAACCTCAAGCACTGCAATCAGCATATTTGTCTGTAGTGATCTAATCAAGTGTTGACTGGTTATTTAGGACAGCAGAAACAATGTTCACTTATTGAAACCGATAATTAGCATGGAACTGGCAGGAATGCAAACTTTGATGCATACTTTAGGATGAGTTTGAGAGCTAAAAAACCTTTTGAGCATACAAAGTGCATGCTCTCCCTCATGTGAGTATACTGCATATACCACAGATATATTTGATTACTGATAAAGTATTTACCATTAATCAATCCCGATCACCAATTTGGCAAGAGAAGGTGCTTTGTCTCAAATATGAATTTTTTTTTTTTTTTTTTTTTTACCACAAACTGTCACAAACTCACATATAGCTGCCTGCTGGAAATTCTTGTCTCAACAGAGAAAAGAGAAGGCAATGTCATTTTTCAGTTTTTGTGTCATTTAGAAGACCCATTTCCCCCGAAAAACAGCTTATCACAAAGATCACGTTTGTAAGGATACAACATTGAGATGTAATATTCACACATAAACAAAACAAACACTTGGCAGCAATTGATTTTGGAAGAAACTTGGGTGGGTGCTGTAGCCGCAGTATGTGGATTTTGACAGTCTCTTTGATTGAGGTCAGGCTGGACCACATGGAAGGAGGGTTATTGGACATCATACCTGTCACAAAGGCCCTTTCACTCACATGTGACTGTATGACCGTGAGAATATCTTCTGAGCTGCAGTCTATGGGCATTTCCTCTATCCTTGAATGTCCCATGAAATGCCTTTTTTGTCATCTTTCTGTCACTTGGATATATCTTGCAGTAAAAACAACTGTCCAACATAAAAAGAGTCCTGGTGCAGACGTTTAGGGAAGTTCAGGTGTGTCACCCAACCAGTGACCCGACTTCCCTCTTAAACACTAAATACTGCCAGCAGTCAAATGACCCAACGTGGTCCTTCTCCATTTGTAAATACTCCCAACGTCCTGGTCTGTGTATCGTTGCTGTTTCTCAGAAAGACAAAACATAAAGATATTTTCAATATAATAACACATTGTAATAAACAATAACACTAACAATAATATTATAATAACAACAATATTTGCACAGATTTACCTATTCACAAAAAACATGTTTTTTTCTAGATAGGTACAAAGAATTACTTTTTACAACCTACAATAAATACTGTGTATTTTCTCCAACAGTTATGTAAAACCTGTTTGCTGCTTGTGACTGTTGCTTTGGGTTGTAGTATCTCTCTTGTCCGTCATAATTCATTTTTTTCTACCCTTTGACTGAAGTCTTTCCCCTTTTCGGAGGGTTGTACAGAAGGGGAAAGAGTGTTATGAGGTGGTGTGAAAAAGCTGAACGCAGGAAGATTTGGGGTGTTTCAGTGGGACGGGCCAGTGTATGTGGAGCTCCTCATGTCTCAGCCGGAGCTGTTTGCTCATCGTGATGCCGGCGATTGCGAGGCTTCTTCTGCTCCTTCAGCTCCTTCAGGCTCTTGGCCTTGTTGGGCCCCAGCATGGTGTCCCCGAGGGTGCCGTCTCCGAGCTGCCAGTAGTCCTGGCAGTACTGGTTGATCAGTCCCATCTCCGGCTGGCTCAGGATGGTCAGCAGGTCCTTGTACTGGCCGGCGCTCGGAGTCCAGGCGCTGGACTGGAGTGGAGGGAGGGCCGGGCTGCCGGTCTCCACCAAAACATTGTTGACCGTGCGACTGGAGAGGACCACCAGCTGCAGTTTGACGAGCGTGTGTTTGAAGTTCTTCTCTGTGGAGGTGCACTGGTAGATGCCGCTGTCAGAGGACTGTAGCGATCGGATCAGAAGACCTTGTTCTGTCTTCAGGGTGCGGCCCTCTGAGCGGATCTTTGGAAACACAGGAGGGCAGCAAAGATGTCAAGGGTACAGTCTTGACATTCATTCTTGTCCTTTGTCTGGCTCATTCACACAGCCCACAGTTTGTCGTTTAAATATAGATACACCGTAGGCCAATATTATATCAATATTGTGATATGAGACCACATATCATCTGGGATTTTGCATATTATAATATTATGATATGGCATAAATTTTGTCTTTTCCTGGCTTTAAAGGCTGCATTACAGTAAAAGGATGCCATTTTCAGAACTTATTAGACTGTTCTAGCTGTTCTATTATTTGCCTCTACCAGATTGTTCATCATATCCACATTACTAATGATTGTTTATCAAAAATCTCTTGTGTAAATAGCTTATGAAAGCACCAGTAGCCATCCCTATGATATTGTCACAATGTGGATATGGAGGTATTTGGTGAAAGATAGAATCAGATATTTGATTTTGTCCATATCACCCCGTACTGTCCAATCAACTGTGACGGCCCCAAGCGGCTGTGGAGAAATAATTTTCAGCATTGGCTTTGCTCACCTCTTTCCTTCTGTCGCTGTTCTCCCTCTGCAGGTGCCACTTGAGAGACACATGAGGAGATCTGGCCTGACACTCCAGGAACGTCGTGCTGCCCTCCACCCCGTACTGAACTGTCTCCAAAGTGTTCTTATTGGCTATAAAAGGATATGTTGAAGAATATTGCATGGGCTAAGCCAAAAAAGTCAGCTGACAACAGTATACATTTATACCGTTAAAGTCAGGGGTTTTCAAAGTGGGAGCCAGGCCTCCACAGAGGGCACCAAACAGTCTCAGGCGAGGCTCAGAGAAGGATTTAGAATAAACTGATCATTTATTATTTATCAAAGGGGGATCATGCTTTAGATTAACCTAAATAGCTGTCATTTTTTAAAAACGATTGATCAGCAATAGGTCTGCGGAAATGGCGGGTGGGGGGTTGGGGGACACCTTTTTGTAAACTTTGTCTGAGGGGAGACCCACAGTCTCAGAATTGAAAACCCCTGGTATAACTAATGTCATTCTGATTGATGACTCTACCATTATCTGCTTATTCATTTTGTTCCTGAACTGTGTCTGTATGTATTTGAAAGTCAAGTTATCCTCATGCTCACCATTAGAGTTATAACCTCGGCACTGGCGGATTGGGTTGCCGTACTTTACATCCTGTCGACGGCTACGCCTAGAGGGGTCAGATCAACAGTCCAAAATAAAGAGTTTAACTACAAGGTGTCAAAATAAACAATTTACATGAAAGACTATTTATTATATATTTGTGTGTGCATAAATACACACACACACACACACACACACTCACATATTCACATGCAGGCACTAACACATCCACACACTGTGCTTATGCGTGCCTGTACTATCTTGGTACTCACCTCTTCTGTGAGGCAGAGTATCTGGAGCAGGATTTGCCGTCCCAGGCACAGTAAGGGTCTCTGGCCAGACAGCAGTCAGCGCAGGCCTCCCCATACACATCACAGCGATGCAGAGCCAGGTGGGTCACGCCCAAGACTGAACCTACATACAGTTGTTGCTAAAGGGAGAAACAAAGTGGGGAAGACCAGAATATTAGCAAAAAAAACGTAAGTGATTTGAGATGCAAAAATTCAATTTGAAGTCATAAGCTCTGTTTCAACTCAATGTTTAGTCTGAGTCATCTAAATGCAGCTTACCCTTTTTGATGAAATCTTCATGGTGGTGATTGGGGTGGGGACCTGCAGCGACACAGTTAACAGCAGCTGTTAATGAGCATTCAGTCACATTGAATCTTTGTTTTTTCCTTTTTTTTTCTCTTACAACAAACAAACATCCATGTACAAAGGAAGAAGAGAACAGACAAAGAGTAAGACTGACCCTGAAGACTTCCACTTCCTCTAAGACCAGCTCCTCAGTCTGCAGGTCATCTCTGGGCAGGACAATCACTTTCTGGACTGTTCCTCTATCTGGAACGCACAAGACAGAAGCAACTTCAGACCCCTGACCTCAGCTCTCCACTCATACTGTGATTGTCTCTTCCTCAAAAATAGTGAATTGCTTTGAGGAACACAGGACTGTCTCTTTGTCAGCAGCCACACAATTTATTAATCATACAGCTGACTACAGCAGTGGTTTTCAAAGTGAGGTCTGGGAGCCCCCAGGAGTCACTGGGGTGCTTTCCACGGTGTCCAAAAAGAGGAATAGTTTAATTTCATTATAATTTAACTCACAAGAAATCGTTATGATACAAAATTAATGTATGAGTAATTATTTTACTATATTTTAATATATATTTAATATATTTTCATTTTGAATCTATTTGTCAGTGCTCAAGTTTGACATTTGAATAATTTAATACTTAACACAAACCAAAATATCTTTTCATATCGGGGTCCCTAAGGCAAAATCGCTTCAAATGGGCGGCTTGATGAAAGTAAACTTGGGGGTCCGGAGCATGAAATTGTTTGAAAGGGTGACTCCTACAATCTGACCCATCTATGATTTAGAGGCAGAGGTAGAAAGTGTGTGAACTTCTGCCAGACAGAACTGAAACTAGTGTTGCAGAACACACAACTCAACAGTATGTTCCCTCTCAGATTTAACATGCACTTTACAATGCATTCTGACTATTAGATCTATTAGCAGTCTGTACTGGAAAATATCACATACTGCCAGTTTAGCACTGACCTGTCCCAAGGAAGAGCACTTCGTAGCTCCCATCAGCAGCTGCCACTTGGTCCACCGTGATTGTGGTGAACTCATAGTCCACGTTGGTTCTGACCACCAGGGGGCGCTTGTGCACTGGGTATACAGCATTGTACATGGTGGGGTGGTTTCTCATGAAGTTGATAACCTCATCTGGGTAATCCTTTGTGGACTTCATGTTGGGGGTGAAAGTGCCTCCGGGACACTGTGGTAACAATAAGAGTTCTTACTGTCAAATTTGCTCAATTTGGAAAATCTCTGCAATAATTACAATAAAACAGGGTCTCAGGAAAAAAATATGAAGGGGGTAGAAGTATATTTTAATGCTTTCTAACTCACTGTTCCAGGTCGGGGATAGGGGATCTTCCCAGTGTACGCTACCCACTGGTAGTTGGGACCCTCCTTGTGTGCGAAAGGCCCATTGAAGACCATGCGGATGTCAGCCATGGAGTAGACACACACCGCTGAACCTTTAAACACAGACCTAGGGGGAGGGCAGAAGGAAAGCATGAACACAAAGAGACAACAGCTTGAGGAAACACATGTTAACTCATTCTCTGAGATAATTAGGTGCTCTCTTTCTCTCTCTGACTGGTAGAGTCTACCTCCTTCCCACGTACTCAACCAGCCTCTTACAGGGAAAGCAGGAACACACTCAAACATTATGACACACAAACACACTCCCAAACTGACTCAACCAGAGTCAAGCTGTCTGACACACTGACATACAAACACCCACGTACTGCAGCGAATCGCCAGAGCACAGCTTCTCGCTGCTGTGTGGTGGGTGTACTATGTTTGTAACTCCTGTCACAGGCCTCTATCATTAGCACGGCGAGTGTTTTTATCAGCTGGGCTTAAATGGACCCGATGCCAGAGGGAAGAATGGGAACAATAACAGTATTTGTTTCCCAACTACATTTATCAAGGCATGTTTATTTTGACTGGGTGTGAGTGAAACCCCCTGCTTGTGTGCACTCCGATTCTCAATTCACTTGTCTGGCTGCGGCAACTGCTTCCTTGAATTTTAATGCTCTTTGTTCGCTGACAACTTGTTATCAAACCTGACCTGTGAGGAACTATAGGCTGACTCTCTCGGAGGAGCCTGTCTCCTCTCTACATTCACTTCCTGTCTCGCCTCTGTAGCCTGATTCTGTCAGGCCATATGGAATACTGCATTTCAATATGAGAGAGCTGGCACCTTTAGGCTGAATGAATATGAATGGAGGAGGCAAAACTGCAGGAGGAAACCAAAAATCCACCTTTCCTCCACTCTGCATAAAAGTTGCGTTAGAGAAAGCCGACAGGCCTGTCAGTCACACTCACCCTGAAACTGAGAATACTCCATAAATGACTGGATTCTTGGTGTCTTGAGTTGGCTGGATATAAACATCCCCTATGAGAAGAAAAATGATTTACGGTGATTAGTCACAGTAATAAAACCATGAAAAGGCGATTCTAAAAAAAGCACAATAACGGTCACATGGCGAATGGTAAACATGGTAAATATTGGTGCCTGTGTGTCTGTGTGTATCAAATAAGCTCATGGCTTTTAGTGATTCCTCGTGGTTGTAACCCAAAGTCATCGTAATTGTGACACATGGAGACTTTACATTTACATAGGAGGCGGGTTAAAGGACAATGCCTCTTGAACCAGAGAGCCAGGGGGATCCTGAATCAAATCTCCTCAAACTGTGAAACTATAGTTGCTGAGTCTCAGCAGGGAATATAAGTGAAATAGAGATCTCTGGTGTAACATGGCTTTAATAGGAGCCATATGCATCCAGTGACTCTTGGGGGTGAGGCAATGGACCCTCTGATAGTTTAATGAGTGAAAAGTGCAAGAGAAAACAATGAGGAGGAAGATTGAAATCAATTTAAAGTAGACTATCAAAGTTGAATAGAATAACACTTCGCCCACAGCTGAAAACAGAGCTGCATTTAATGCCTTCCATCAGGGGAAACAAGTGAAAAAGGCTCCGTTCAGCTGGTTCACATGGCCTTGAACCGAGAGACACAGGACAAAAGCAGCTCCTAGTCACAAGTCACTGGAAAATGCCAATCACCGTGAATATCTAATAACATTAGCCATGAAATCCTATCCCCTCCTATATAACTTGGGTGCTTTTTCATGGTCATCTATGAAGCGAGAAGCAAGGCATTAATCTGACACACACCACAGCAATCAAGAGCCTCAAGCTGCACTTGCAGGCACATCTCTAAAATATTATTTCTAGACCTGAATAACTGTGAGAACCACCACGTACAAAACAGTATTCTCAAATTATGCATTCTGAGCTGAGGGTGAAATGTTAGAAGAGGACATTACTTGAGGTTTACGCTCTTGGTGTTAGCTCGCATTACGAATGTGCACGAAGAATAAACAAGATGAAGCTTAAACTTGCTTTGCTTGTATAAAGAGAAATAGATTCTGGCTTTGTTAAGCTGCAATATCAACAAACTCTTTGACATCATGAGTTTCAAATCATTTCAGAAATATCTCTCTTTTTTTGCAAGGGTATGAAAATGACAGGTAATGGCTGCAAACAAAACAAGAATTAACTTTTGGCAAACAAAGCAGGAATTCATAACCCATCTGACGCCAGTTTGACAGACCTCCTGGCTACAGAGCGAGAAAAAGAGGGAAAGGGAAAAGAAAAAAAAATTAGCAGAGAACTGGAACAAGTTGCGTCATTCTAACTTTTGTTTTTGATGTGTCAGATCAGACGGAGTCCTTGATGCGCTCTCAGCATCACATTTTTAGAGAGACATCACTGATTGCTGTAAACATAGAAGGGACACAAAGAATGGGGATAAATGAGACATCTTGAAAAGCAAAAACAAGAGGGGGAAAGTGAATGGTGCACTCGCAGTGACGGGTCACGGATAGACAGAGAGGAAGAGGGACTGTCAGATGAATGTAAATAGTATGTAATTTTTCCCTTGATGCCCACTTTAACAGACCTGCATCTCAAAAGCAACACAAATGAAAACCATACTGCTCTCTTGATGACATGTTGGCAAAATGTCCTCTCAAAGCCCATTGCTCAAGAATAATTATAGACAAAATAGCAACACGAAAAAAAAAAGAAAAAAAGTAGTGAAAGGCTTTGGGAATTGAGGATTACAGTAACACAAGGAAGAATGTAATAAAAAAAGAATGCCCCATCATTACATTTCAGAAAGGGCAATACAACAATAAGACATTATCATCTCTCCTGTCTGCGTCTCTCTCCCTCTGACTGTGCAGTATATTGTGTGGCCTCCTCCTCTCCCTGGGTAAAACACTAAAGGCTTTCTCCTCTGTTAGCCAACGCTCTTCCTCAACATCTGAATCTACTCCGCGCTCTCCCCTGAGCCCTCGCACAACCACTCTGATGCCTCCGCTGGGGTCCATCGCGACTGGAGACAGAATACATTTCTGCAAGACTTCCCCTGGCTGTGGGAAGGCAAACCGCGGAGCTGTGGCATGTTCGACTGTACCTCAGGAGTGTCATGCCTGTGACCTCACCACGAGAGCCGCTGTCTGCACTCACACTACAGCTAACCTGCTGACCTGCGGATGGGCTGCTAAGAGCGCTGTGACACTGACAGAGGATCACGCTGAGTGCTGGTAATGCAGAACATACGTTTACAGCTCGCATAGCCTCATCAAAGCAGGAACTAGGCATGTAACGCTGCACTCACTTCACGGCTCTGTTCGATACATAATGCCAGCTTAAAGGGTGTGATATGATCAGAATATTTTGAGCATATTTTGACCTTTTATTTCTGAGGGTAAACAAAAACAAAAGTGTTATCATAAACAGGGTTACTGTTTGCATAAGTTAAATTTATTAGTTTGAATTAAATGATCATAAAGTGATTCTTAGACCACAAAAATAGTTCACATCAAAAAAACAAAACAAAACAAAAAACAAACAAACAAACAAAAAAACCTAATTAAATAATGCATCTCTTACATGAGATAAAGATTTCAAGTGTTTTGTAGGTTTAGATTGAGCTGTTTTAATCCACATGATGCCACAGACAGTGTCATGTTGGTATGAATAGCTCGGACCATAGAGGAAGCCTCGTGCTGGCAATGACAATAACGTTATCGAGTTATGATTTCAATATCAGCATCATCAAAAGTTTCAGTTTTGCCATCAAATGAGCTGCTGGCCGCACAGAACTGGCGAGGGCAGTGCTGAGACTCACACACGGTAATACATTAAAACGCAAAGAAGAAACTTTGCCAGAAATCACTCAGTGCTCAATGGCTCAATGGATCGAATAACTTTGATCTTAACTTTTTCAATTCTGGTTCAAAAAACGAAGTTTATAGCCAATTATTCCTTCAAATAAGCTGGATGATTAAAAACAAAACAAAGCAGATGAACAAAACAGCTCAGTATACTGTACTTCCATCTGTGTAACTGTCTCACTAGAGAAGTACTGCAAAGATGAACACCTACATTTTTAAGACAAATGCACACTTAAGCCAATTTAAAGGTCACAAAGACTCACATCGCTCCAGGCAACTGGACCAGAAGGGTGGGAGATTGGAAAGAAATCTAGTTTTGGCTGGATTTGTCTTATCAGTTGTCATTGCCTTCCTTGGAGGAAACCCAAAATGCTGCCACACAACAGACTTAAAACTTGTCCTCAGTTTTGTGTAAAGAGAAAGACCGCTCTAAATGTAATTTCTCAGCTATTAGTTTATGTAACAGATGAATTGCCATGCCAATCATATATTTTTCTATTGTGAAATTTTGTATCACAAACTTTTGTTACATCCCTAGTAGCACAAATTGTAATATGGCAATTAGCAAAAAACAATGAATACGTGACTCATCTAAATTAAAACTATCTAATTCTTGTTAACAGTGGCGATAATTTTTGCTAATACTAGAATTAATTATAATTTCAAGGGCAGTACAAATCCCTCCCATTAACATTTTATGTGAGTGATCACCCATCTCTCTCTCTCTCTTTCTCTCTCTTTTTCTCTCTGTCTCAAAACCACATTCTTAATGCTTCTTTGCCTTTTGCTTTCTCACAAAAATACAAACGTCTGCCTGCGGACCAAACTGACAAAGCTCGAAACCAGAATGATAACATAACTGTCTTGCTTTTAAAATGATATTAAGTGGAAGAAAATTAGATGGTAAGCTTAATGGAGGTGCATGAGTCAGTGAAACCTTAAACTGTGATCCAACCTCCCTGGGATTCGTCCAGGTATTGCTGTGCATAAGCAGAAAAGTGCTAAAAGCTGGCTGTGTATCTGCACAGTACAGTATGTTGTTGAGGCCCACACACTGCTGCAAAATCTGTGTAGATGTGGTTTAATATCGCAAGCCTTAAAACCGTAACACCATGGTGAAAGTATGCAATGCAAATGCAGTGTGAAGGGAACTGTGTCATGGAAAAAAAAAAGCGGTTGATATTGAATCTGTCGACAATAAGTCCATCTGCACATCCTTGTTTTGCATTATGGTGGTTACAGGGTCGCATGACAATTCTCACTTTGCATCTGCCAGTTTTTTTTTTTTTTTCTCAGTGGTGTCAGGGCTACGTTTTATTATGTACCTCACACTAACTCTCAACAGAGGCAGCGTTTCTCACCAGAGCAGAGGAAAATGATCCTTAAAAACATCATGTTACATATTAGACATGACAGTTTCTGGATGCAGCGAGTGTGTTATAGTTGGAAACAAATGAAAACTTTTGGAACATTTGGAAACGCTGCATACAGTGTGAATGCACACAGATGGTGGGCATGGGCCACGAGTGGTGAGTGGATGGAGATGTAACTTGTGTATGTTGTCAGGTTATGGCAGGAAGCGCCATATTTCAGTAACACAAAGGGGGCAGAATGGAGGGGAAAATGGAGGGGACAATAATGATTCAAACTCACTTAGTTCATCAAAGTGTGTTTCGATGCCGTCGGCTCCAGGCACTGAGCAGATGAGGCGGGCCTTCAGGAAGGTGCTCCACTTGTTGACCAGGCAACAGTGTCCACCATCATCATTCTGCAGAGATAGAGACACACAGTTGTCAGCGGCGTTACAGTCCTGCAAAAAAGGCCTCGAGTGGACCGGTCCACCCAGCGTCTGACCAACAGCTGTTTGAGACAACCGTCCAAAGTAACGGCCTGTGCTGGCTTAGTGCGTCTGTATGAATAAATATGAGCTCTGTGCTTCAGCCTGGCCCATCTGCTGGGGATGTCAGCCAACTTCTACTACTGAGGTGGAGAATGAAGCCTTGGGAAAATGATTAATGGGCCAAAACTCAACACATTTTATAGATTCCAAATGATTTGCAGGGCTGGAAAAAAACATTTTTCGTATCCGTCTGTATTTACTGTAACATTAAATGGAGAGATATTCTATTTTTACAGTTTCTTGCAGTCTTTGTCAAAAGGGCAACACGTTTTTTTATTATCCTTCAGGCACAGACAGAAATGCTTTCCTTTCATCGTGTTTTGTATATTTTGCGCAAAATTACACACTTAAATGATGTGTTCTTGGAGGCAGGAGACGCAGGAGAGTCTTGAGAGACAGGCCCTGTGTCCCTGAGGTGCTGTGAGGTGACGGTGTGGAGCGAGGAGCTGAAGGGTTGGACACAGTGTCACTCTCTGACCCTCTTCAGTGATAAACAACACTCCAGGCGACTGCACAAGTAGGACTTATACCAGTG
The DNA here is from genome assembly GCA_900302535.1 of Neoniphon sammara. Classification (NCBI taxonomy): domain Eukaryota; kingdom Metazoa; phylum Chordata; class Actinopteri; order Holocentriformes; family Holocentridae; genus Neoniphon; species Neoniphon sammara. The sequence goes on from OMKZ01003638.1 coordinate 53,241, forward strand.
AATAAACAGCTCACGGTCTGTATAGATGTTTATGTATGAATACAGATGTTTAGATAAACTCTGCTGCTCAAACACTTCATTGGGAGGAACAAAAACATCCCTGCAACGAAATATATTATATAACTTGGCTGTCAAGGCACACTGCAAAGATGTTTTTTTCTGACAGGTGAATGGTAATCATGGTAGTAATTACAAGGTCTGGGAATTTCCAATTGTGATCTTCATCTAAATAATCCGATATCAACTCTTAAAATCCGAAGACTGATTTTTAAAAATTTTTTTTCAGTGGATGTGTGAAGATTGTTGCTAAATATTATTTATAATGTGCCTCCCATCCTGCAAATGTCGTCTGCTAAACTACTAGCCTACGGAAACTCAGTTGACCAAATTACATGTTTTGAATGAATGAACGAACAATGGCAGGAGCTCCCTCTAGCCTAAAAGCAGATGTCTGGATGTCTTGTCCCACGCACCCTCTTTAAGACTCGGGGTGATTGAGCTTTCGAGGCTGTGGCTCCTAGTTTGTTAACAGCCCTAGTACTAAATCAAATCAAGACCTTGTGAATTGGAATCGAATGGAATTGGGAAATCAGTGCCAATACCCAGCCTTAGTGATGATGAATGATCTGTAAGGAGGTGATGAGAACATGGTTTTATGGCACTGAGTGAGAAAAAAAAAACATTGATCTAATCTATCAACTTTTATATTAAACATGACATTTGCTAAAGACTTGCTGATTGGTGTGAGAACTCACCAGGCAGATCCTCCCTATCCTGGACTGGGCCATGGGACTCTGGCCCATCTCTGAAGCTTTTTCCCGGAAGAAGAAGTAGAGCTTGTCATCATTCTTCTCAGCACTGTCTGGGATGAGGTGTGCATGAATGAATGTGGGGTCTGTAAAACAAAAAGATAGATAGATAGATAGACAGACAGACAGACAGGCAGACAGACAGATGGATGGTTTAAACTCTAACAGAGAGACTGGCTCATTGGCATATGAAAAAGATGACTGGGCGAATGCTGCTATAACACAGACAGCAGCAGCCTGAGGCCTAACGCAGCCTGTTTCCATGTTCAAAATCCACCTCGTTATTTCTTCCCAGTGACAGTGCTCATTATGGCATCGTGGTCTGCTCCCACTGGCTGACTTACTGGGTCACTGCTGGACACGCAACACAGGGTGCTCCTCCCCGCTGTGCCAGACCAAGATCCCAAATGGGGGCAAACCAAAACATGGCGGAGGGAGGGGG
>OMKZ01003646.1:4982-19177 GCA_900302535.1 Neoniphon sammara
GGGTGACATTAACTTGAGGAAATAACACATATATAGGCCTGGGTCCACAAGGCAGATAGCTGTTGTTAGTAGGCTTGAGTCAGAACATATTGACATGATTGTTAATTGAATAAGTAAACACACAAACAAATACATACATATAAATTGTATAGGATGTGTCATTCAAACAGATTCCCCTATCTGGAACCCCTGTCTTCCTCCATCTGTAAGCTTACCATCTTTCCAAAGTTCAGCCACAAATTTGTCAGTGGACTGGTGCAGGAGCGTGGCCACGTTGTCATTCAGGGGGTCCATGTTCTTCATCAGCCACTCATCTGCCTTGTAGTCCACCTGTAACAGAGGAGTGTTGTGGTGAGTCTCTTGCAAGGATTTTGATGGATTGAGGAAGCATAAAAGCATAATCTTCAGGTGCAAACATACTGCAAGTCTACTAACAACAAACAGCCAGCGAAACTATTCAAAGTCATTCTGAAACCTTATGACAGGACAGAAGTATTTTGCATTACATTTTTGTGATTTGAGCGGCTCAGGTTTTCAATGAGCCGGTCAGAGAGTATACACACTTTATTGTACTGGTTCAGGGCAAACTGCCATGTAACTTGCAACATGCTTTGACTATATCGCTCTGCACTTACAGGGTCTTGTCTACAGCAGACGGACATTTTTATAGTCTACATCTTCCAGTTTTTGGACACTGTGGCATTTAATGACCCAGTCCACATAATGGTAAGCAGATGTGTTGCTCAGCAGGCCTGCCTGCTGGACAAGCGCTATGTTCTGTTGCATAACACCACTGAAACTGTCCAAACCCACTCCTATACATAGTCACATAAATCAAACCAGGATTCAAAATTCCTCATAAATTCACCACAAGAGAGCCTTGCGTCACTGTCTCATCTGAGCACTGACAGGCAGCAGCTTTCCTCTGACTGTGCTGTTTGACATTTGCAGGGAAAGACTGAGGTAGAGAGGAGGAATTCTGAGAAATATGAACGGAGACAGAGATAAAGAACCTGGTCTAATTCCAAAACAACTGCATGAGGTAAGGGAGTTGTATGCAGGACATTTAGTGCGTAATATGAGTTAAAACTTAACAACCATTCCAGTATGTCTAGGCTTATCTACTATATAGCATGTACTGGAAGACATTTGGAAGATAATGGTAAAGCAACTGAAACTTAAGACCATACAGTAATGAGGAAACATTAGCATCATGATATCAGTTGCAGTCATCATAATAGCTGCACTGCATTTTGTTGAGGGAATGAGTCTGGAAAACTAGGCAGTAAAATGCAGCGCACGCTCATAAGGCCACAGCCCTGAGTCACTGGAGACCGCTTTATTTATTTATTTATCTCTTAAACAAAAGAACCTGACCTGCGGTCTCCTTTACTTATAAAAACAAGCCTGACCAACAGTGTCCATCAACACTGGAAACTTAATCCTTCCTGTGAAATGTAATTTCCAAGGAAAGTCCCTTTTCTTGTGAGAACCTGCAGAGGCATGACTTATAAAGAAAATGTACTCAAGCAGTCTATCTTCGGCTAAGCAAGAAAGCTGCTTTTTTTTTCTACAAAGAATTAACAAAAATACCCTGCCAGCGTAGTGGATGATGCAGAAGTCGGCCTTGTCTTTGAGCTGGCGGGGCTTCTGGAACTTGGTGTGTGTGCCCTGCTCCTGGGTCAGCTTGTCAACAAAGGTTTTGTCCGTGGCCTTGGGGAACCAGCACTCCTCATCCAGCAGAGCGAGCACTCCTGGAGGGTTTGCCTGAAGGCACAAAAAACATAAGACAGAGAGAAAGGGAATGAGGAGAACACAACGGCAAATGTGGCACAACTTATCACTAAAAGGTATTCAAATGGTCACCTAATGGATGGTTTTCTTTTTAGTGTCGAATGTTACTCTTTATGTCCTTAGAAAACTAATTTGAAAACACTAAAGGCTGGCACACTTAATAAATATTAGGGGGAATACTCCAAATATTTCATCAGCAAAACTAAGGCAGTAAAAAATGTTTGGAGAATACTATTCTGTGGTTTGCCTCATGAACAACTAATCAGCTCAGGGGTAAGTGGAGAAAACTATTATGTGCTGAAATAATTCAAATCAGCTCAGTATTCACTCAGGAACCAGTCACACATCCACACTGACCGGCCTCTCGATAAGGTCGATGCAAGGCTGCAGGTCGAGGCCGAAGTCGATGAAGCTCCACTCGATGCCCTCCCTCTGGTACTCCTCCTGCTCCAGGATGAACATGGTGTGGTTGAAGAGCTGCTGCAGCTTCTCGTTGGTGTAGTTGATGCACAGCTGTTCAAATGAGTTCAACTGCAGGAGGGGAGAAAAATAGAAGGAAGAGGAATATTTTCATTGGAAATATACATAAACTGGAAAAATGCGCTGAGTAAAATGCAGACTGCTGCCAAGAAGGCAGATCAGGTATTGCGACGCATTTGTGTTTGTCCTGGTTGCATCTTTTGAGATATTGGTGTGAAAAGTTAATCAATCTGTCATTGGGTCATGACCGATGTTTCTATGAAGTTTCATGTAAATCTATTCAATACTTTTTGAGATATCTTTGTCACAGACAGACAGACAAAATGACAGACAAGACGATTACATTACCTCCTTGGAGGAGGTAGAAATCAGACCTCAAAACCTCAGATGAGTATCTATGAACAACAATAGTTCACCAAAAACTATCTACACTGTGTGAAACAAGGCTGCTTATAGTACAACTAGAATTCAAGGCCAATGTTATCTTTTGTGGAACCATGGATTAAGTGGTTTTGGGGTTTTATGTACAGTTAGACAAAACAATACATATATACAAAGGGACCGGATTTTATTTTCATCACCCGTATGATCCATAGAGGACTGTGACTTATTTTCACATACTATAGCTTAAAATAAGCAAATACCGCTAACAATACAAAACCTGCTTTCAAGGCCTTTAGCAAAGCAGCCGCACAGCTTTCAGTGTGTTTTATAGGGAATTTCTTCTGCTCTTTTTTGGGAAAGCTTATTCTGTGTTGCTAACAAAACAAGGTTATACCAGCAACAGCTGGGCCAAGCTGGCCTGAGGACCATTCCATTGATAACATTAAAACAAAAAGGGAACTTTCATTCGATACCTGGAAAATCTCAAAACCAGCAATGTCCAGGATGCCGATGAAGGAGGCGCCCTGTCGTTTGGTCCTGTCCAGAGCTTTGTTGATGCGATGGACCAGCCAGCGGAACAGACGCTCATACGTTGCTTTAGCCAGGGCCTCTACAGCAAAGTCAGCCTGGATGGAGGCGGATGAGAGGGAGATGGAGAAAAAGAGCGATTAAGGAATGGTGAGACAAAGGGACAAACAGAAAAGATAAAGCAAAAATATGATAGAGACAGCCAAATCAAATGAATGAAAGAAAAGATATCAGAGAGGGTGGGAAAGAGAAATAAGGACAGGATCAAAGGCATGAGAGAAGTGAGCCATGTTCACAGGGTCTAAAGGGAATATATAGTGCAAGTTGATCAAGGTTTAAAGCATAATTCAAACATCATGCTGATCTTCACGAGGAAATCCATTTACCACGGAACAAATGGACTTAATTAATAAATAATTAATTTATAAATCCTGGCAGGATAGTCTGCTAATAATGTTCAAAGTGCTGTTTTCAAGTCAAACATGTATTTTTGTAAGTCTTATTTGTAATAGTTGGACAACAGCCATATCCGGAGTGCTGAGGCCATTATGATCAGAAGTGTGCAGCAGTCCTGCTGATTCAGTCATGAAAGATTTAACAAGAGTTGGAGTACCTCAGTGTGGATTCCCTACAGACAGAACTACAATCATCTTTGCTCCAATGCAAGGTAATACAGAAAATACAGTGTAAGCATAGTGAAAAGATATCAGACAAAAAAAAGACCAGAATAAGACAAACTTTAGCTGCATAATTATAAGATATTACATTACTAGTATTACTCAAGATCTCAGCTTACAAGACAGAGTAGATGTGTTACTCATTAAAAACCATGGCTAACAGACCTGTTCTTTGGTCTGGGCCTTCTGGACATAGTCTCTTCCCACTTTGATCCTTGGGGAGAGGATGGCTCTGGTGAACTCCATTACATTCATACCCAGCAGATGACACAGCTTCTGGGCAGCTGGGATGAAAAAGAGGGCGAAGAATTAACAAAATTAGGATGAAACAAGGCCAGAGTGAGAGGAGGCGGTAAAGTAATTAAGACAGGTACATGCAAATATAAGCTACTCGGTGCACAGACTCTGTTCTGTTTGTCCAATAAAAGGCTGCATCCGACCAATTGAGAAGAAAAGCACCGCTGAGCTGCCACTGTTCAAGATGTGACAATGCACTAAGTGACTAAGCAACTTCACAGTTTTTGATATAGAGCTTGCACATGTAGAATGGCTATACTTTGCCATATATACTTTCTATTAGTGAGACCATTTAAGACCAAAGAAGATTTGGAAGTAAGTCACACCCTATTAATGGTCTATTGGCTTACAGTAATGTATCAACAACCTCAACGACTGAATGCTTTCTATTTGCTCTTTCAGTAACTCAAACCACTGCCCATTAAAACGCTTAAAATAGCTGATAAGAATGTACTATCAGATCACCTGAATGAAAACTGAATCATCCAAAACATTTCTACGTATATTTTTCCTGCATCTGGCTTTTGACTAACTTCAAATAGTGAGTTGCTGTATGCATGTATTATCCACTAAAACCCACGGTGAATTTGTCATTATACTACCCAAGCGTCTCTTAAAGCTGCTGGTAGGTCCACATTTTGCTCTTCACTGCTACTAAGATGCATCAAAAGTTACGTTTTCATATAAAAATGGACCTGGGAAAATGTCATAGCTGACATGTCAGGAAATTATGGAAAAGTCTAAATGAGGAAAAGACCAGATTCTTTATGGAGGAATTTGGTACAGATCAGCCAACACGACTGCTGAGTCCCACTAGTGAAAACCATCTGCTCCAGACCCGGGTTCTGCTTTTCACATTTGGGAATATCTGGCCAGGCTGCGTCACTGGCATTAGTCTTGTTCACTCTCTGTCTCTCCTTGAAATATCAAAACAGCAGCACCACATGTGGAGGAGCTAGCAGGCTTTGCTCTGTAGTAGATCTTAATAATGATGTGGTTGAGTGGCAGGTTGACGAGGCCTGGGGAGAGATGTGGGATAAATTATCAGTCCCTCTGACGCAGGCCGGAAAAGGGTTAAAGAGGAGTTGGGCAACAGGGAGGAAGAGGAGAAGGTCTTGACCTTTGGGCTACAAGCCACTGGGACACTGACAGATGTAATGGCATAACTGTGTGTGTGTGTTTGTGTGTGTAGTGTTGTGTTAGATACCGGTGTTCTCAGGCATTGAGGCTTGGTCCGTGTTCCTCTCCTTCTTGAAGACAATGTTGCCAAACTGAAGCACAGACGACACCACCTTCAGCATGGCTGCAAACGTAAGAGATGAGAAATGAATATCCCTCTTATCATTTTTGCATTATATGAATGCGCTTCATTTGCCCGCTGAGCAAAGTATTTGGGTTGGTTTCATGGGCATGGAAGAATTAAGTCCTTGATTAAAGTGTTAATCTCACTAGAGACAGAAAGTAATATCTTTGCTCATTTTAAGGGGCATAAAAGAATACCACTAACTTGCACTTGTTAACAAATAATAACAGGAACCTGGTGTCTATTTCTCAGAACCCATTAATTGCTTTCACAGCCCTCCTCTGTGACCATTTTGCAATTAAAATTTTATGTCCTTCCCATTACTTGCCTTACAGAATGGGACAAGTGAAAGCAGCCCTGTTTGAGTGACCTAGGTGTTGTGGAAGCCATACCCAGAATCTCATCGTGGGAGAAGCTCATGATGTGCATGGCCTCCATGGTCTCCTGGAAGTTGTCTTTGTCCTGCTGGCCCGGGATGGGGATGTTACCATTGGACAGGAAACGGTAGTTATTGAATCCTTCCAAAAGCAGGTCCGCTGAGCACAGGAAATGGAAAGAACACTTAGAAACAGAGTCGAGTTTTGATTTACTGTGTTCAAGGGCCGGGACTCTAGTGAATAAACAACTAGTAATACAGATACACATAACACTCTCACACGCATTTTAAGTGAGTCACATCACCTACTAGACCAAACAGCAGGAAGAGCTGCTCACTCTGGTAGATCAAAAACAAACCAGTATCAACTAATTATGATTCTAATTAAACTAATTATGACTCCTACATGTGAGATAGTAATACTAACTTGAGTTTTGATGAGTGAAGTTTGGACTGTTGGCTATATCTAATGTCATCATTAGTACTTTTGCATTGTACTTTTAGCTGCCAAAATCAACCCTCTGGAGTGATATACTGAAATTAATACCCTGATGGTATATTAGCCTCACAACATTAGTTTACTCACATTTGAGGTGCTCTCCAGCCCCGGCCAGCAGCTGATAGAAGATGTGGAAGGTGCGCTCATCTTTGGCTTGGCGAATAGCTCTGGATTTTTCCAGAAGGTCTGACACACAGCGGTCAAGGAAACAGTCAGTGCAACAGTGCTGAAATGATTAAGTGATTAGTTGATTGACAGAAAATACATACATTTTAGCAACATGTGAATCATTTTTGTTAATTATCAAGTAAAAATGCCAAACATTTGCTGATTACAGCTGCACTAAGATGGCTAAGACACTTGGATTTGCTTACTTTTTTCCATTCATATTATAAAATTGATAATCTGGGGTTTTTGTGCCCTTTGGTCAGAAAAAAAGACCTGCTCATAGCAGGAATAAACAGCACAGATTCTTGCCTATGATATCACGAAAGGGACATTTTCTGGGGCAGCTTTAATGAAAATAAAAGGAAGGGTGACCTTGTGCAGCTTTTACATCAAAATATATTTTGTTTGCACTTTATATCATTCAAGTGTTTATAGTTCTGAACAAGACAATCACTTGGGCTGCTGCCACAGTGTCCACACAGTCGAACATTTGTATCTAATGGAGCAGCTCCAAAATAATTGCATCAAACACTAAAATCTTAACTTTGATTTGTACATTTGAGACACTCCCCTGTGTACAGGCCAAACTATTCAAGATCGCAGGAAAAAAACATCAATATTTCAAGGATGCACTTCTGCTTCAACAATGATAACAAATTTCTACAGCATGTTGTTGTGGAAATTTACAATTTAGATCAGTTTCAAATTATCTTTCTAAGTTCAGTTCATAGTGAGCATCTTTATGAATATCTCAACTGTAATGATTGATAACATAAATACCATTTATATCAACAACACCAAAAGGATACAAGTTTCAATGTTGGCCCCAACTATGTATCCGGTGACGTCAAAGTTGATCCGGATGAATTTCCCCTTTAAGACAAAAGTAGATGGAGATTCAAGGACACAAGACAAGATATACAGAAAAAAATGTCACTCAGACTGTTCACCTGAGAGGTGTGCATCTAAAATTAACACGAATGGAGGTCTTGAACCACTTGAGGTGTATGTTTAAGACACATTCATATAATGTTTCCTTATTCTTGGAAGTTGAAGTTCATGGAATTTGCCTCAGATGTAATTTTGTGAGATTTTAAATTCAAGATTTCCTTTTACCATTCATTTGGAAAACAGAATGAGTGTATCACAATAATTTGGTATCGCACACATGCACACACGCACACACACACTCTCCTTATTACAAGATTTCTGATTGGTGACATATGGATGTGACATTTATAACCTAAAATATCCAGTGTTCCCACAAGGCAAGTTTGATTTCATCCAACATTTTATGGAACGACACAGTGAAGGTAATTATGAATGGACATTCCCAGTAAATTCTCCACAAATTACGGCCCATCGTCATAGCAACAGAAACACTTAAGCAAAGATTTTACAGACAAAACGTCCTCAATTTAAACCAGGAATGGACGGCCGTGTGCCACTGAGGGCAGAGAGACTGAAGGTTTTCATTCCAACCAGAGACTGCAGCAGCTGGTTTCACTGATTAGTTCCTCCTCTCTGTTTTGAAACTGTACTAATTGATGAAATCATGCGGTGTCGTCTTTGGTTGGAATGAAAACCTGCAGACTCTCTGCCCTCCATGGCTGTCTATCACTGACCTGAACTGTACTAATCCAGATTACATGCACTGCACGGTATGCCTTGTCACTGCTCCATGGTAGTGAGTGGTATGGGCTATATTGAGCAGAGCTGCCTCCCGTCTGCATGGCTCCAGTATATCAAAGGCATCATTAATGACAAGCAGGTGCCTCTGTCTGGCCAGAATGCCCCTGTGTAACTGCTTATAGGAGCAAGATAATCAAATTCCTTTCCATCAGTTTTACCCTCACTTAGCCTCAAAATTAGAGGAATTTTCTAGATGATGCCAACACATGCCAGCTAAATCTCATTCAGGTGTCAGATTATTCTGCAAGATCAATGGAGGCGGTGCTGTGACAGGAAGAAGATGGTAAAGCACGTAGCAAGTCACACACACGCTGCAGGAGACATTTTGAAGTCCTCATTAAGAATGCAGTGCCTCTCCATGAATTTATTTATTTATTTTCTGTACTTACAAAACGTGATGAGTTGTCATTTTTCACCGTCTTAGCATTCCCAAAAGATTCCAGGATGGGGTTGGCTTGTAAGAGCTGACGTTCCAATTCACCCTGGAGGGAGAGAGAGAGAAAAAAAGGATGTTAAAGCAAAGCTGTGTTTCAAATCAGTCCTTCACTACCCATGAGAAACAAAAGCCACTACCCCAAAAATGATGAGAAACAAACTGTGAGCCACCGATATTCAGTGACAAATAAAGCACATTGGAGAGAAAAAAACAGACATGCAGACAAAGACAGCAGACATCTGAAGGTTTTTCATGTGCTATATACAGTGAGACCCTACACATCGCCTTAAATATAGATCTCACCAACAAAGCCAAAGAAGATGAAGACAGGAATCATGACAGTCATGTTGCTAAAATAACTACAGGCTCAAGTCATACAATAAAGCCAATAGTGAGACCAAGCCTCAAAACTGAAAATAGTTGCATATCTAAAGTGCTCTATACATCCTTTCAAACATAACAGTCACTTCAGCCAGAACTTCTTCTACATACACAGGGGCAAAATGAATCTCTATCAAATCTCTATCAATTAGTTAAAATAATAATAAAAAATAAAACATCAACACAAATAGCGATAGGTACATGGAAAATCATTACCAATCCCCCATACAGGCAACTCAAACTATGATCAGATTAAAATAAACTAATTTTATATCATAGTGTCTACACTTAATGCTCTGTAAATTTGGCCATATACATTTAAACAATATTTTGAGTATCAAGAGAAAAAAAATCTGATCTGTATGCAAGGCAAGTGCCACATAACTGTGTCTGGAAGTTTAACAGTGACCATAATGAACCTTACGATTGGTGAAAGTGGCCCTGGGTAATAGTTTTTTTTTATTTGATGTGTGGTGCCTGAGACACTGCTGCTTAAAGCTTGTAGACTTTTTGGCCTGTTGGAGGCGCTGTGGCAGGCCAATCAGTTTAATTTTGTGGATGCTGGATATATGCAAAAATGCATAATTTTCCAAAATCTGGTCTGTAGATCTAATAAAACAAAAAGGCTCAAGTAAATACCATTTGATTTTGTGTTTACTGTATGTGTGGTCATTTACAGAACTATTGTCAAACGAAACAAATCAGATTTCAACAACGTTTTGGCAACATTTCCATAACCCTTTTCATTCCATTTACAGCTGTTTTATTTCTTTGAGGTTTAAACTGTGTGGAAAGATGCTAAGCTGAGTCCTGCTCTAAGCGCTAATGACTTATCCCGTTGCTTACCAGTGATGGAGAGAGAGAGAGTTCCTGGGGAAATGGGGGCATTTGGCGGTGACAAGAGGCCAGACGGCCACTCTATCCTATCAGGAAGAATCTATCCACAACACGGAACTTCCCTCAGGGAGGAGAGTGAGGCACTTGGCTCTGTTCACACACCTACTGTCAGACTGGACAGTTTAAGAGGCTGAATAAATAGGTGGCTGGTGCACATGTTTGGACAGGTGGCCCATTATGTTCCCATCCAAGCCACATTGTGTGGTTGGTCATGACGAGGGAATCCAAAATGACCAAAAGAAAAACAATCTCTGGGGCTTTATTTCTCTTTTTGTGGCTGAGTGGAATATTTTCCCATTACGTCAAAAATAGCTGCACACAGTGTTGGTTTCAGGAGGCCATTTTCCAGTTGAGAGAACTCTGTGCGATGAATTAGAGAGAAATCAACATTGCGCTCAGGACGCAAGACATGTAATGCGATCTTTGGCCAGAGACCACGATGAGCTGCTTTAATTGAGTTTTTGTGCAGCTGGAATGAAGCAGGACTGAACTGGATAAGCCAGTTCCTTTTCCAGCTATCAGTGTGGTGGCAGAGCCCACAGAGGGCAGAGGATTCAACCCCTCAATTTTGTGTTTCTATATAAACACCGTCCTGTGGTGCAGCTTGACAGACAACGCCGTTCACTGGCAACTTCAACTCATTCGTCTCAGCTACTGGGCACGGGTAGAAACAAAGAGCAGATTACAAACACCAGCGGGGGTCCTATTTAGCAGCATTAGAAGCTGACCCACATTCCTGCTGCAGAGAAAACATGTCAGGCATCTGACAGGGGCCAGAAACTGGCTCCTTCACTTGAGATGGCTAATCGCTATGAAGCTGTGATGACAGCTAGGGCATCTGGAAGACATCATTTACTATTAAGAGAATACACATTAGCAGTAAACATTACAATTTTGAAGATATATCCATCTCCCTCCATCTAATTGTTTCACTTTCCTAAATTCTCTACCTTTTAAAACAACATTTGCAGCTGGTAGCTACTCTCTTATCAAAGCACAGGCTCTTTGGCAGGCCAAGGAAAAGTGCTTTAGGACAGATTGAGCAGATCCGCAGAGGATCAGTCAGAACTGTCCCACTAAATCTTCCAAGGCAGAGGCCAGTTGGGGATGTGTGCTCACTGCTCAACATCTGCTCTGCAGGCCACCAGGCCAGACAGATATTACAAGTTGCTCTTTCCACCAGTGAGCAACAAGGAAATTCTCCTTGGAAATGGCACAATTTTTTTTTTAAAGCCCATGTTGGCAGTTGGAAGGACAGGGACAAGCCCGTATGAGTGGAGCACTCATCTTTGCCAAGAGAGCTTTTATTTTGACTCCAACTTCATGTGAGAAAGGGGACAAGAGGTTCTGCATCAGCCGCTTCAGACTGGAGTTTGATGTTAAGATTAAGAAGAGCTGGCTTGGAGACTCATCAGTCGCTAATCAGCAAACAACTTTAATCATACTTGGCTTAAATGTAGGCTAAAAATGTCATTGTATAAGGATAGGCTAGCTGCTAAAGTATTACAATAAAAATACAGAGGGCCCAGTGCTATGAGGATTATTTTGAAGTAATAAGCGTAGAAGATTTAATCCACAAGGTTCCTCTCTGTTGGGAGTTGCTCGGTCAGCAGAGAAGTGGAGGTCTGTTGTAGGTTTTGGATGGGTTTCTCTCACAATTCTTCCCAATGGAGAGGTTTGGGCATTGGCCCTGTTGGCTCTCCCTGCCCCAGCTTGAGTCCATGCAGTGGGTTAAATGAGGGCTCTTAATAAAAGACTGTTCTTTGGCAAGAGGACACCCCCAGCTGCGCCCACTGGGGATTGAAACGGATGCATGGAGATCTTAGTGGTTAAGTGCCAACATCGGGTTCAGCTCAGCGTGTTTGGCAGATATTACAAATGCAATGTTAACTTGAGTCACTGTAATTATAAAACCAAGATCTGTCAGATCAGAGGTCTATCATCTGTTTATTAAATTAGTATCAAAGTAACTTTAATTTCTAAGAGAGGAGATGTCCTGACATTCTAATTAAATGTGAAATATTTTAGGGAAGTAGAGTTTACAGACATACAAGTGTGAGGACATTGAAGTACAGATCATGCAATGCTGCTGTTACAGTAAAACTTGGTAGATGAGGATAGATGGAAAGAGAAGCATCTAACTGTCTAACTTCAGGCGCCATGAAAGAAATAGCAGTAGACTGTTTTCACAAAGTGGATAAAGCATCCCTTTTATACTATGCCCATGGCGGCTTCACCAAGGTAAAAGCAGAGTGGTGCAGGAACTACATTCTACTCACATAGAAGAGGGATCCACTCTGTAGATTGTTACCATGTAAATTAATAAATTGTGTTAATGTCATGGATACAAGTACACAAATATATACTGTGGAAATGAAATGGCAACAATTACAGATATTCAAACCAGATAAGACAATGCTTGCAAGCAAGGGTGCAGATGGGTTTAGATGAAGGGGATGAAGAAGCTACGGTGCACTACTAAATAAATCAGGCTTACTACAGCAGTATCCAATCAAGTCTCATGAGGGGCCAAGAGTCGTTTTCCTTGCAACCAAAGATTACACCTGATGATTTCACTGATCAGCGCAACTTCAGCTGGTGTAGTGATTGTTTGGAAGAACAACCTGCATACTCTTGACTTTCAATGGCACATGATTGGATGCCACTGACCTAGACTATGGCATACAGCAAGGAAAATGGCAATAACTTTTACAAGCATTTGTGGAATCAAGCACTAGCTGTACAATGCAAGCACAACTTAAACAGCAGCTAGTGTCAAAACAAAAAACTATGTTCCAGCAGGTATTATAATACTGTAGTGGTTCTCAATCCTTATTCTCAGGATCCAGAGTACAGCCGGTTTTAACTACTGAAAGTAAACTTCATCTTGAACAATGCCCAGCCTCTCAAAGATGCCCCCCAACTGACCCTTTTATCAAAGTCCCAATGAAACAGCATTTTGAGAGCTACTTGCTTCCTTAATTTGACATATTTCCTGTTTAAACAGGATATTAGGGCCAGATATAATGGATAAAGGGTACACTGAAAAGTGTCAGCCAATGTTATATCAGGTAAAGAAATGTAGTTTTGTTTGGTTGGAGGGGCTGGATTAGAATCTGTGGTGGTTTTGTAGGTTGGATATTTTCATTTACACTTACTGGTATACAAGGTAATCATGATTAAAAATACTCTACAATGAAATGAAGGTAATAGAATTTTGATATAAAAATATAAAAAATAAACTCGTGGCATTTACTGTTCAGCAGGGCTGTATTATTATTACAAGGAAAAAGAAATGCTAACAATGTGAATAAATCATGTTTCATTTCATTATAACTTCCAGGATAGATGTGGTCACCAGCTCTATCTTTAGAATTTGCAACACAGATTAGGTTTATGCCCTCATTCAGCAATGGAATGCAAATAACCAATATCTTTCTTCTGCACCAGAGAAAATGTTAGGTATCACACGCCACAAGATGTCTGCCAAGTCTAAACTTGTGGCTACCAAACATAATAAGAAGAACATGCATGTGATCATGTTTCATTATGAGTGAATCACAATAACAGCAAGCAAATTTATGGTATGGCACAGTTGAACAAAGTAAAAATGTATTCACATAAAAGAGATGACATGTGGGATCTGAACATCCATGCTAGGTTTTAAATTTACTTACAACTGGATTTTGTGCCTGACAGAGAGAAAGGCAAGTACATCCTAAATAAGCTGTTGTCAGTGTTCACAATAATGTCTGTTTTCAAAAAGGCATGCTTTAAACAAATAAAACGATCACTGTGGTCTGCAACCACTGACACCACTTGATGAGCCCTTAGTAGGGATGATGTCACGCAAATGCCCTACATGGGCTCAAGTTACGGAGAAAGTCGGCTTGTTTGAGAGGAAAAAGTTAGTGTGGCATGCACATGAACATGGTGTATAAGAAAGCATAAAGACTTGCCTGTAGTTTCACTGGTTTAGGCGACTCTGGCTGTTTGTTGCAAATAAACAAATGCAAATTGTTAGATTGTGTGCACACAGACCTGGTGTACAAAGCCATGGTGCCCATTATATGTGTTGGGTCCATGTCCATGCTTTCAATTTTATTATATTAATTGTATTTAAAGGCATCACATGTAGACTAATGCATTACACATTTAAGAATAATCAACATATAGACTAGGCCTTCATTCTGGTAAACCGGCACATCTGGACTCGTTAATAGCAAGCTAATATCAATGCACAACATTAAAAGGCCCTTATTTTTTTTTTTTTTTTTTACTTC
>OMKZ01003649.1:0-12089 GCA_900302535.1 Neoniphon sammara
ATGACACACATAAAAAAAAGACTTGCTCTTGCATTCCTAAGCAGGATTAACTAGGTTTTTCCATTATTCACACATTCACATCTATGGCTGTTTTCCGCTGGCATAGTCTGGAGCAAAAATAAAACTGTAGCAAACATGAAATGCAATTATTTAGATGGAATAACAAGGCATTGTATTTGCATTATCATCATATAAAGCCTTTTGCATTTGGATCTAATCACAAATGCATTTTCATCAGCGTACAGCAGACCACACACACAGTTAGTTTAGTCTGTTTATATCCTTTCTTTCTATTTCAAGGGAAGAGAGGACATCATTTGCACATATTAGAATTGGAGGGCACATACAGCGCAGATCACGGAAAATAAAATTTGGAACCACATAAGCGTCTAAGCATCATTTGATTATTTTGATGTATACTGTACTTAGACCTTCATGTTTCATTGACACAGTTCTGCTGATTTATAGACTTGTTTTTATGTAGTTTTCTGTCTTGTCCGCTTTTAACCTTGAGTTGTTTCTTTCATCTAATTTTCTTTCAGTTTTTTTCCATGTAGTTTTATCTCCTCCTTTTATATTTTCCTCCTCTTGTTTTAATGCCTTTCTGTAAAGAACTTTTTGGAGTGTCATGTAAATAAAGTTTACCATTATTACTTGTTGTTTTGTTCCAACTTTCTGCAGTATAGTCCGTCATAAACAGCAGTAACATATTTAGATTTAATAATGTTTTACACAGTGCATAGTTTCATTTTAAAATGTATTCTTTTGGGGAAAGTTGACCGAACAACCATACTTTTTTCCATTTTTTGCGAGCTGCCCAGCGCAACCACAGTTTTCTATTGTTGTCCAGTTGGGAGGTTTAGTGCCTTGCTCAAGGGCACTTGTAAAGACATTATTGAGGGAGAGGAAATTGTCACTCATGCACTTTCTCTACCCACTTTTTCCCAACTTTTCTGGATTTGAACCTGCAATCTTCCAGTCATGAACCTACTTCTTTAACCTTTATGCTGCGTTCATTTCAATTCCGAAAATCTGACTTGCAAATTTCCGACACGCAACAACATCGCATTCACGCTGTCAACTTTGGAAATATGGATGCCAAGAAGAAGAAACTCATCCTCTAGGGAGAATCCCAAAAGTGTATGCAGCAGTATTTGCTTAAGAAGTAAATAAGTGCTCTTATATCAATTCACATCTCACTGTAGACAACAACAGGCGATTTCTTTTCTGCCATTTTTGTGTCCTCACTTGAACTGAAATTGGAGAAATCTGAGCTCTGAAATGAAACTCAAATGTCCAACCTGTAATTCCAAATTCAGCTGATCACTCAAATTGATTTTTTCACAATTCGGAGCTTTGCTTTTAACAAGTTGAAATAAATGCAGCAAAGCTTAAGTTACATTTTTCTGATTTTAGGGGCAGAAAGAGACTCTAATCTCTTTCCTCCTAATTTCATGTGAGGTGGAGCCACTAAAATTACCGTATTTTCTGCACTATAGGGCGCACTGGATTATAAGGCGCACTGTCAATGAACGGTCTATTTTCGGACTTTTTTCATATATAAAGCGCACCGGACTATAAGGCGCATTAAGCGAAACAAAACAGATAAGTCAGTCAGTCAAACTTTATTAAACGCGTTCTCATTAACTCTCAACATTGTTCAAACATTAATTAGCGTATTCACAATAACTCCCAACCTTGTTCAGTTGTAACACGTACAATACAACACAGTCTGATACCGCTATATAATGATACCTGATCTGATACCGATATATAATCCATATATAAGGCGCTCCGGATTATAAGGCGCACTGTCGTTTTGTGAGAAAATTAAAGGCTTTTAAGTGCGCCTTATAGTGCGGAAAATACGGTATATCAAATAGTTTTATGATTTTTATGAGTGGAATCTCGGTGTACTTGAGTAGTATAAACTCATCAGTTACTCAAATGTGAATGGACCCCGATGAAGAACTGAGAAATAGGAAAAACAGAGGAAAAGGGTTAAGACAAATGGTGAACAGAGAAGCGATGAACCGCGCATGAGACAACACAAATGGAAGAAAGGTTCAGTGAACTGTGACAGGAACATGATCGGCTGTATAACATGAAGCACTGTCAGTTTGATGGGCTCAGTTCAGTTCAGTCAAATAGAGTCTGATCCCTTGTTTTGCATAGGCGTTAAGTGTCTGATCCCCAAGTTTTTCACTCGTCATAAAAAAATCAGTTGCCCAGTCTTTTCATAATCTCTTAGGATTTTAGCAGCTGTGTGGTGTATCCCCAGCATGAGGCTTACAAAGCTTCACACGTCTGAAAACAACAGAGCAATAAAATCTCCTGCTTAGCTTGTCATTGCACCAAAGTGAAAGAGCGGGATGGTACCTGTGCTTCAGGGAGGGAAACATCCATGATGAGCGGCTGGCCGTGAGGCTCCCCGTTCTCCAGCCTGGAGTAGACCAGCTGGTAGCCTCTGATCTGGCCGTGCTGCTTCACAGACAGAGGAGGCTTCCAGCTCACCCTGAGGGCCGTGGAGTTCAGGGCCTCTGCCTCCACCTTCCTGGGAGGAGCTCCAGGCACTGCAGCGGACAGCAGCAGACACCACACAGTTACATTCACAGTCTTTAGGCAGTGTGGTTTTCAGTTTTCAGGATTGAACTGAATCTTGTGTATTTTTCAGAACTCATTTTGAAATGGAATCTTCCTGCTTAGGGGGCAGTTTCTATCCATGTTTCAGTCCATGTAATACACTGCAAAGATACTATACATTACTGCCGACCATTTGTGTTTTTCCTACCTTCTAGGCAGCTTTCTTTTCCATTAATTTTGTCATGGTACAGAAATCAGCTTGCAGAGGCTTCAAACTTGCTTGCGATAGGTAATCCATCACAGTGAACATCCTGCCCTAATTTATTTCTGTCAAACTTACTTTATCGTCGTGCATGTTGATTTGAGCAGGCTGCAGTTTTTCTTTTGCACTCGTGTATGTCTGCCAAGTTTTATCATCCAGGTCTCTCAAGTCAGAAAACCCAAATTTTCTACTTGATCGCCAGACAAAGTTTTTTCAAAGGAAGAAGCAGTCAAATTCACATTATCATCCTTTTCGTGGCATCCATGTTTGCTTGTTGCTTGTCTTCCAGGTTTGATTTTTCTGACAAAACAGCACACAGATATCACACTGAAGTACAAGATGAAGAACTGCAGACTTTTGAAGCCAATCACTCAATCACAATAATGTAACAAAAATAACCTAAGGCAGGATATTCCCTATGATGGATTACCTATCTGAAGCAATTTCAAGTTAATTTTTGTATTGTAACAAAATGAATGGAAAGGAAAGGCTACCTATATAGGGGAAGATGCATTCAAAAATCTAAACAGTAATAGTATGCTCCGGAAAACAGTCAGTAGTAATGTTAAATATGCATAAATGCAGTGTTGTACATTGGCTAAAACATGAATGAAACTGGAACTATCCTTTGACAAGTAATGCTAGCTTTAGGATAAAAAGGTTTTAAGGATGTGTGGGTTTGCTGATGTTGTCCTTTAAATAAATATAGGATCTGGTCCAGTTATTATCTGATATGATGGATATGAGGCAGACTGATTACTTATATACTGTAGAATAAATGAACAGTACTCCACTGGTTGTCTGTGGGAGCCTGAATTGACTCTGATGAGATTTGTTTTGTGGGCTTTTCCACCATGATCAGAATAAAATACTGGGAGGAAACTGAGGACTTTTTGGAAGCTTTAAAAATGTTGAATGCCATCACAAAATAATGGTTACTGGCAGGTTCAATCCAAAAGTTTTACTGTTGCCCTTAAAAATTCAAATCCTACTGTGTAATTCTATGAGTATCTAAAGCCACCTGGATTAGGGGTTGCATTCCCAGTGGGATTACACATACTGAACTGTAGGAACACCACTAACAGGGTCAACCAAAAAGAAGATGTTGTGTTCATATGTCTACAATCAAGCTGCTCCCCTGTCCCGATCTGATAAATAACATCAAAGTTTTCAAATTCTTCTGACCTGATGAAAAAGTTACAGGCCTGAAGAAGTTCAAAGGTAATGTGAAGGTTGCTGGCTACCTTTGAAGGTTATGTACATCAAAGCGTGTCATGTGGAGCCCCAAGAGGATGCTGGGAGCCTGGTTTAGTGCCCACACTTTTTACTTTGTGGAATATTGAAATGGGCTTATGAAGACTCCTTTAGAATGCTTGGTCAGCTTCCAGGGGAGTTGTAAATGAATACAAATTTGACTTCAATAAAAATGAGAAGAGGTATTCCAGATATTAATGAAATTCAAGATAGCAGAGGAGAGGAAAGGAAGCATTAAAGGTTAAAACACCCTGCATTTAAGAGATTAATACACAGATAGAAAGTTAAAGTACCTCCAGCAAATAGCACCATGCAGCACGGCAAGAAGGGAAAGGCTTCATAATTTGGTGTCAGCACTGTGCAGTTTGCACTAATTGGAATCATTTAACCTCATCTATCTGCAAGCTTACAGAATCAAGCTTCAAATGTCGATAAAG
Organism: Neoniphon sammara; assembly: GCA_900302535.1. Classification (NCBI taxonomy): domain Eukaryota; kingdom Metazoa; phylum Chordata; class Actinopteri; order Holocentriformes; family Holocentridae; genus Neoniphon; species Neoniphon sammara. Next base: position 4,537 of record OMKZ01003649.1, read on the forward strand.
CTGCTGTGTTAACAGCAAAATACAAAGCCTCAGCCTGTGTCGGGTGCAAGAGGAACAAAAGAACCATGTAAATCACACAACAGAATCCCACAGCAGACAAAACACGTCTTTGAAGTTGGTCCACTGGCCTGGATTGAATGAGCACAAGTTATCTAGAAAATACTAGCAATCACTGGTTTTGGCTGGCAAGTCTGTCAGCGCTGTGAGAATCTCCATCTTCATGTTATTCAGTCTCACATTCACTCTTAAAATCTTGTTTTTCTTCAGACAAGGTCAAAAATCTGCCAGTGGGATGAGATAATCCCACTTGTTTCCAGTGCTAGTCAACTTGTTTCAACATATTGATACTTGTTCCCAGAAAAATTCCTGAAACAAGTGAAACTGCATTGGAAACAAGTGGGATTATCTCATCTCATCGGATTAGAACACTGAAGTTAATGATTTAAGATGATTTTTTGCACTGCAGTGTCTTGAGACACTGATAGTTTCATGTGTTGTCTAAGAGGACCAGCTGCAGAGGTTACAGTATAACTCTGGCCATTTTCAACCTGGACCCACGGGTACTTTATGTATTGTTCAAAGCGTATTTATTATATTGTGTTGACACTGTCCTGTTTCGGTCCTGACCGAACATCATTTCATTCCTGTAGATACCATGCACTGAATATGGTTGAATGACAGTAAATCTGCTTGATTTGAATTGACTTGGGTTGTGCTCACTCACCTGTTTCATTACAAAGAGACCTTCAACATGCTGAGAAAACTTGAGTGCTTTTGGGGCAGACTTTTGTCCATTGACTGTACTGAATTGTATTGGAGAGCTGCAAACCCAGACAAGCAAGACACAAGTTGCTCTTAATGAAGCAACTGATGAGATTTTGATTAGAATTGATTGTTATAATGGGAAATGGTGGAAAGATAGGGTCAAAAAAATAGCCAGAATCAGACTTTAAACAGTCTGATCTGCAGTTTGATAATTTAGCCAGCCAAACCTCTTCTCTTCTTCTTCTTCTTCTGTGGGACAGAATGATGGCAGTTCATCTATATCTGTAGCGGCTGTGGACAGCCACAGAATTTTTGTCTATATCTCCTCTATCTACTGGCTTGCCTGGCACTCATTTTGTAAAGGCTCCCTTGACTTCAGGGCTTTGGAGTAGCAGAATTGTTAAATTTCACTTTATTTTCTAGCAGAGGTAAAGTGCCTATGATTGTTTTAGCAGGCAGGAGAATTGTAATAAATAATTGCAACCTGGTTTTAGACATTGCATTACATCCTACTGAAATGTGGAAATATGCAATGCAAAATAAACACTGCAATAAAAAATATCTCCATCTAAACAAGTCATTTATTATCAATAAAGTAGAGGTCGACCGATTAATCGGTTGGCCGATTAATTATGCGCATTAATCGGTCGGCCGATTAATCGGCGCCGATAGGACGTTTTATAATCGGCAGAACTTTGCTCTTATCACCCCTGCTTCTCTCCAAGCATGGGCCTAATAATTACTAAAATCTTTTGTAATGATATAACTATTTGTTTTAAACTTCAGGAAACTTAACTTTGTCTGAAAGGTGTTATTCAATTAGCAATCTTAAAAAACAACAACAACAGCAGTATCATTCCCCCCATATTAAAGTCAACTTAAATGTGAACCACATTTATAAATTTATTTAAGCATTAATTGCTTTCAATCTGATGTTCATATGCTCAATGGTCACTCTCCTTTTTTATTTCGGTATTTATTACACAACTTTGACTAAGATGTCCAGTTCAACAGTTATTTACAGTTTGTAATAAAGTCAACGATTGTTCATTTCCAACAATGGCCTTTTTTTTGTTTTTTTTTTACAGAAGGGGAGGGGGTAAGCGGCTATCGGCCGATTAATCGGCTATTGGCTTTTTCCTGGTCCAAACTATCCTTATTATATCGACCTTTAAAAATCCACTATCGGTTGACCTCTAATTTAAAGTGTTTAAGTCTTGTTTTTCTTCAAACAAGTGAAAAAAATGCCAGTGGGATGAGATAATCCCACTTGTTTCCAATGCGGTTTCACTTGTTTCAGGAATTTTTATGGGACTAAGTATCAATATGTTGAAACAAGGCAGAATAAGGCACATATCAAGCAGCATTGGAAAATTAAAAAATGATCTCATCCTGCTAGCAGATTTTTTTTGTTTAAACAAGGTTTTAAAACTGCATATGAGACTAAATGACATGTTAAGATGGATGTTTTCTTGCAGTGTAGAAGTCTGAGGTTCAGTCCATGCTCAGTTTGGTGCTGGGGCTTCTCAGTAGTAGCTGTCAACTTGTACTGTAGCTACTGTCTCCTCTATATCTCTCTCACTGTGTCCTGTATGTCTCTGTTTGGCTGCTCTCCTATCTGCATACCTCCGATCTACCTCCAAGAAAACCTTAGCCCCAAGACCTCAAGATGTTGCTGACATTTTTTTGCACTGTCTTGCATGTTGAATGCTAACACAAGCCAGGCAAAATGACAGACTGCCTTATATTGGCGGATAGTGGCACAAATATACCAACAGCAGCGTATTTTTGGCTGATATGGAAAAGGACAGTACATACTGCAGTAAAACACACCTGAGACCCTTTAAAAAAAGTCTTATCATTAAATAGTTTGTCCAGCAGCCCCCATTGTTTTCAATACTCTGTGTGGCAGTGAATTGGCAGAGCAGCCAATCACAGCTGAGCAGATGGAGCTGCAAATTGCATTAAGAAGTTTATTGTTCATCTGTAAAATAACAATCCTCCAGCACATTCTACTACCATTCTATTGTTATTGCAAATGTGTACTTAAAGGTACGACAAAAAAATATTATCGTATGTTTTAAGTCCTTAATCGTCACTGTCCAGTGAAAACATTGTATCTCCGATTTTGGTGATTTTCATGTTTTAACTTAATTTGAGTATCTACCTGTTCCTCAGAAAGTTCCACAATGCTTGGGGTTATAAACCTTCACAAAACTAATTCTATAAATTGAAAAATGTACAGTTGTCAAGCACGTCCAGTTGCCTTGGTAAAGCACTTAGAAGTACAGTTGTCAAGCTACAAGACGGTTCTTCTTAGTTTCTGAAAAGTTGACATTTTGGAGATGTGTGGCTTTCACTGGACAGCAGCAAAATACTAATCAGTACGAGTCCCAAAACTCCAGTTGAGCTCTATTCAAAACCTTAAATGCATTGTTGACCACATACTGTGTGGCAAGAAGTAACTAGTGGAAGATAGGATCTAATATGATGGATTTTTATTTATACTAAAAATGGACAGCGTTTTTTTATCATTTGATGCTCTGCCTATAAATGTCTCAAACACAGAAAACTCAATAGCCAAGTCCACCGTTTACTCTACAACACTTGGACAACAGGTTTAGTGGTGGACTTGGTTGTGGAGTTTTCTATTTCTGATATGATGAAAGTGGATTTTAACAACAACATCAAACTTCGAACATGTTTTTATGGAGGAAGCCATAGCATTAGATCTTGTCTTCTACCAGCCACTTTTTCTGGGCAGTGTGTGATCTAAACTTCTTCCAAGTCTTCTGAATGGGTTGTGGTTGGCACAGACAATGAAAATAAGTAAAAATGAATGATAGCAATATCCTGAGGCCATTCGAGGTATATAAGCACCCTCTCGCTTCTGTGCAGTTTTTCATGAACAGAACTGATTCACATGCGGCCCCGCATTTCTGGTCTGGCACCACTCAGCATCCATGTCTACTTGAGTGAAGCTGTTACAGCACTTTTCCTGAGACTCCAACACGTGAAGGCAATTAAGCTCACATCACAAGCTTGTTGGCTCAGGCCAGCAGGGAAATGATTGAGCAGTAATTTAATAGAGATGTCAGAAAAACCCGGAACGTACAGGACCAAATTACAGCCCAGTTTTATGTGGGGAAGGGTGCACAGCAGAAGCGAGGAGATCTAACAGAAATCCGTGGTGCAGCACATTTCTGCAACTCCCTGCCCATACTATCAAGGACACTGATACTTCTGGCAGAATGCAATAATTATTAACTGAGAAGTTGGCTTCATTTCAATTTATTAAAACAAATTAATAGTCAGCCAGCGGTCTTCAAGGCCCAGCGCGCCTTAAGCGAGGTGTCAGGAAGCGAAATGAGAATATGGTGTGATAGGAGGCACCAGATCTGGCAGTGATGTGGGAGCTGGAAGGAGAATTAGTTGGGGAGAGCGCAGAGAAAGCTGCTGCACTTTGCGCAGAGAATGGACAGATGCTGGAGAAATCCAGTGAGCGATGAGAGCTCAAAGTCAAATGGGGTGCGGAGAGATGGAAAGAGATGAAAAGAGTGTGAGATTAAAATTCAGTGGGTGTGCGGGGAAAAAAATGTGGTGTGTTATATAGAGGCAGAGGGAGAGAGAGGGGGAGAAATCGAGATAGAGAAAGAAGGATGGAAGGGAGAGTATGTAGTGAGGGCAAGCGCTGTGGAGAGGAAACAGCACACTGAACACCACTTAGACTTGTCTCTATAATGACAGAATTATTGGGTTTAACTCATAAAACAGTGCTGCCCAAAAAAGCACATCCTGATAAATCAGTCATTTTCAATCACTCTGGGCAACTCAATAAACAGAGAGCAGAAGGATGTGCTTTTTTTGGGAACTAAAGTAATAAATCCCAGCACACACACACACACACACACACACACGCACAAACGTCATCATTTTCTCTCCATCTTTCTCTGATGCTTAGAATACAGACACAGGCAATTCAAACACAATAAGAGCATGAGGGAATCAAATTAATCCAGACATTGGGAAGACTAATATAATTAAGAGGGAAAGGAAGGGAAGGAGTCAGGAAGATGTCAAAGGCAGAGATGGAGTTCATTTGTAAGTAGTAGCAGTGGCTGGAGCCAATCATGGGCCAGCAGAGAGCTTTAACAGAAGCGATACTCCGCACCATGCTGCTATGCTTTTTAAGCCCCTTCGACAATATCAGAGACTTATCCATTGATTTCCTCTAGTGGCTCGAGAAAAGAGCCCATTACCTCTTGGTCTCATTGGTCATGACATGGCCAACTGTGTCTTTAAAAAAGGAGCTGAATGTCCTTGTAAGGATTTGGTGTAACGGTATCTTAAAGCTGTGGGCACTAGGGTGTGCTGTACTGTGCCAGCAATACAAAGTATGTGCTATGTATGGCAGAGCTTCCCTCTGGACCGAATCATAGTAGCCATTTAGCCAGTGCCTCAGACCTGCTATCAGACTGAGGAGGCAGAACATGTAATGGTGCCACTCGGGCAATTCTCCAGACACCTTAGCCTGGCAAGTCCAGAGCCTAGCAGGCTACAGCAATGTCACCACGCAGAGAAAAAGACAGACATATTGATAGAGAGAGGCAGGCAGAGGGGCAGCAGGGCCGAGCAGCAGCAGGTAGCAGCAAGCACAGTCTCACAAAACTGCATGAAATGAGCACAAAGTGAAAAGCAGATTACGGACATGAATAATGTGAAGATTACATCCCGCCGCATGAAAGGATTGTGTGACAATAGTATAAATGAGACATGGCATTTTTACTTGTTTGTCATATGAAAAGCTAAGTTAACAGCAAAATGAAACAACTTTGGTTTAAGTTGGGCAACTAGAACAATATTGGGTAGGCAGTCTCTCAAGCCAGACTATCTCTTCCACAATCTTTGAATGCTCCATAGATAAGTTTGTAATTCTGCCTGTTAAAATTTGAGGAGAGGAAGCCGTTATCTTCCACCGGAAAAACTCTTCGTGCCAGAAGAGTATTCGACCAATCATGACACAGTGTTCACGAAAATGTATTCCCCTTGGAAACAACCAAGACAGCTAACTAGCATGAATGCTACGCCGACGAAACCGGTGAAAGAAGACATCGACAGACGTGAAAGATGTCTCCATGGCAAGGAGGGACCTCGCTTGTCACGGAATGAATTTTGCAATGTTCAAAATTATATTTGCAAATTTCCATTTCTAGTAGCTAGCTACCTAGACTTCGCCTAGGCAACTAAAAGTATAAGTTAATGTTTTGGTCATGGTTAATTAAGATTATCACACAGCTCTGTGGAATACTCAATTTCGTTTGGTCAATCATGGCATCCTGTGGTCAGTTATTTCTGAATAATGACACCCTTACTTGCACTGTGCTATTTCAATGTCAAACTCCTTCCTGATTCTGGTTGTGTCTCTTCCGCATTATCCTTTCCTGGTGGGAAAACATATCTCTCTCACTTTTATGTGCACAGAGAAACGTTTTTGCATTGTGCTCATTTAGCCAGCAGAAGAGGAGTAGTGTGAGAATATGGAGAGTTAGTTTTTGCAGGCAGTCAGCTCATCAACATACCATCCTCCTTGGTTCGAATGCACACAGCGGGGCTCTCTGGGCCAGGCCCCACATCAGTGTGAGCCCTCACCCACACATCATACTCAGTCCATTTCTCCAGGTCCTCAAGCATGTAGCTGGTCACATTGGCAGCAATTCCTGACACTTGGTGTCGCTCTGTGTCCTCCCCTGTTCGTGCCTGGTAGGCTAGGGAATAGCGCACTATGTCCCCATGGCGGCTGCCAGCAGGGGGCGCCACCCAACTCACCTGGATGCTGGTGGAGCTGAGGCTCAGCAAATGCACCTCCTGGGGAGGGGCCGAGGGGGCTGATGAGAGGGGAGGAGGGAAGGTCATGGGTCAAGCAGGGTGGATGATAGGAGCAAAACACCTTCTGGACCGGGGAGAACTTCTTTGCTGTTATGAAACATTTTTAGACAAATTCTTTTTGGCAACTTTTTGGAGACTGTAGATTTGGATAATGTGGGCATTTACTTGTCAGATTAAATTTGACACATCTGTTTCCTTGGTGAGTTAAGGTGATTTGGATAAAATTCTGTGTTTCTCCTCATGATTATCAATTAAAAAAAATCATATTACGGGCATATATCTCCCCAGTCCAGAAGGCAAACAAAATAAAGGTGATACTTGTACTACATTGTAGTTGCTTTTCTGTGAAACAATATGGTCACTAAGCCATGTTATATACAGCCAACACAATGTACAGTTTCACCAACTTAAAAGTCAAAAAGGCACAATGGCTAAATGAAAACATGTAGGCACAACCAACATGAGGACTAAATGAAACAAAAATACAACAGCAAAGTAAAACTGGGCACTGTGCAAATTGGTGTGGAGCAAGTGGGAGATCCAACACTGGAGGACTTTTATCATGCCAGCTTGTGATCTGGCAGCCACAGCAGTGAGTGTGGACACACTCTGAACAATGTTGGAGGTTGGCTCATGCCTGTTAGTAGGCCAAGCCCAGCATATTGCAGAGGTGCCCATGATGAGTTCACAGTTGTAATGCAAAGAGAGAAAGATACAAAAACAGGAGTACACACGTCTACAAGAACCTTTGTATACATCAGTGCTGGAGTGCAATAGATCAAACAGACAGAAATCAATGTGTGGGAGACATATTGCAGTCAATACAAGTGTCAAATACAAACAGGGTTATGAAAAACACTAAAATCTAGAGCAGAAGTAGGGGGATCCCAAAGACAGAGAAT
>OMKZ01003655.1:4229-30364 GCA_900302535.1 Neoniphon sammara
TCTCCCCCCCCCACAAATTGGCCTCTCTTCTCTTCTGTCGTTCAGATGATGGAAAGCTCCACAAGGCCATCAACACCAACGACAAGATGCACATCATAGAGGAGATGATTCTGTTTCCTGAGCCTCAGCCTGTGCAGCACATCGAGCTCGATCCTCAGAGGGTAAACCTTCAGCTTTTCACAGCTTCATTCACAGTATTTTATTTGTATTCAGTTTTATTTTACATTCTTGGTGTAGTAGCAATAACGCTTCAAAAATCGATACACAGCCTTATTAATTAATGTCATACGGGCGTGTGCTAGCCCTCACTTTTGATCATGTTTATTTTTTCCAGTTGTATTTATTCTTAAGTTGGAGAGATGGGAAAGGGTAGATTTACCAATGCAGGAATTGGCCTTCGACATCTCTTTTCCAGAGGGGCCCTTCCATTGAATTTTCCCGTTAGTTGTAGTGCTGTCTCGAGCAGAGTTTATGATACTCTCTGGCCTTTTCCTCAGAGCTAAATTTCATTACAGTTCTCTCTTTATTACATAATGCTCTCTCTCTGCGGCCAAAACAGTCCAACTGCAGTCTTATCTGGGGTAATGTAATCCTACAAAAGTGCACCATAATTTTTGTGTGTATATTCTTAGCTCCAAGTAAGGATATGAAAGACTGAGGTAAAAATAGTAGTAAGTAATTGTTCACATACTGTATATTTGCTTAAATATTTTAGTGTACTATAAGTCTTAACATAACTTTATTACCTGAGTGTACATTATTGTAAGTAATAGATGGATCCACTGTATGTCGACATCAGCGGCACGCTCATCATGCTGAAAACTGCATTTGCTAGTCTCTGGTTTTTATTCAGCATTAGCAGTGCATATTCACTGTTTGAAGTTTTCTACAAAGTGTCGTCTACTCAAAAGAATAAATCAAATGGGTGAGAACGAGACAGATTGCTAAGCTCTCACTGGAATCGCCGACATGGTTGCAGCGTGTCCTTGACCAATCTGATTACTCAGCTGGCATCCAGCATGAGGACAAGTAAAGTTAGGTGTTTCATTTTTGTTGTTATTTTGTCTTTCATACGCCATTGCTTTAATATGGTGATAAAAACATTTTTATTTATGCTCATCCTGATCTTCTCAAGTGAAATTCATATTATGCCGTGGAGGAGTACAGTACTAAAGATTAGGTTTAGCACACTGTCATTGTTAGTCATAAACCTTTTTCAATATGTTTATACCACATTATACACAACCTACAGATATCCCAGAGGCATAGCAAGGTATATGTTGTTATGAGTCAGAAAATAGTTCCATTGTTATGGTTTGACACTGCTCTCTTATTATCTAATGTTCCCAGGTATCACCTTCAAGTGTGGCGCCCTTTACAAGAGGCCTCGGATTTCCGGGTGCCTCAATTTCAGGCAATAAAATAGAACTTCCCTCGCCTTTGGCCTCATTCTGCATAGTCGCCTATAGGTGTTTCTATTTGTGTTTCTCCTCTGCAGGGCCTGTTGTTTGTCTCCTCCTATTCTGGGCTGGTGGAGGTTCCTGTGGCTAACTGCTCCAACTACCTGAGCTGTGGAGAGTGTGTGTTGTCCAGAGACCCCTACTGCGCCTGGACCGGGCGACTGTGTCGAGACGTCAGGATGGCTCCGCCTGACAGGTGAGAGCTTACAGACGAACACACAGTACATGGCTCCGTCTTCCACAGCCACAAATAACCCGAGAACATTTGGCAAAGACTGAAATCCAATGCAATACTGGAGCAAAGCTTGCTAAAAATATGAACTATTCATTCCTAAATATTCACTTGTGTCAGATTTTCAGTTCAAATGTCTTCGGTTTCAGGCATCGGTAAGGAAATTTAGATGATCTCACACAGTAATAGAATATATTTTACATTACTGCTTTGTTTGTTTAAGCCGCTTTAATAGGGTTAGATAAATGTGTTTCCACTATGTGCGATGTGTAAAAATACACCCAAACAGCACACAAAATAAGCATGTGATATTTAGTCATGTGCTTGAACCAGTACCCTTTTTAAAAGAAGATTGGCTTCTTAGTCATACTCACAGAGCTGTATTTATAAGTGTTGCTATTAAAGGCTTCCAGAGGATAATAAGCGTATATGCACAAGGCTCCTCTCATTACAGCTGCTAAACCCGCCCTGTTGTTTGCTGTGTTTTTGTTTCAGCCACTGGCAGCAGGATGTGGAGGAGGCCGATACTTCAGCTATTTGCAACAGGACATTTCCCAGCGCCCGATCTCCTAGGCCTGCAGCCTCACGTGAGTGTCTCGGTCTCTTGTCTGCGCAGTGCTCCTTAATTAAAGTGTTGTCAATCAGTTGGCCTGTCACCTGTCACCACATCGACTCGGCACCGGCACGGACACAGAGTTGTCAAAAAAGTTGCCACATGCTGACGTAGATTCTAAAAATGATGTCTGGTGGCACTGAGCAGTTCTGCACATAAGGAATCTGAGCTATTCACTGCTATTAGTCACATAACATGTATATTAGTTGAAAATTCAGATTTGCATAACATGCAGTGATTTAGTTTCCTGCACTCCGCTTTCATGGCCCAGCACCACATTTCAGTCCTCCTCTTTTTAGTGTTTAAAACATAGTTTCTGGTTTTTATAGGTGGCTCCCACTGCCAGCTCATAACTATCCCAGCCAACACCTTCAGAGTCCTGCCCTGCAAGCTGCGCTCCAACTTGGCACGGAGGAGGTGGCACTACAGCGATAGTGCCAGCCAGTTCCTCTACGCCACTCCCGAGGGCCACCTGGTGGTGGTGGCGCAGGCCGACAAGCTGGAGACGTACGAGTGCTGGTCAGAAGAGGAGGGCTTCCGTCAGCTGTTGGCCAACTACTGCGTGAGGGCGGAGCCCCGCCAGGAGAGCACCACTCTGATTGGTCACTCACGTACGCCACACATCGAGCGAGAGGAAACCATCATCCTGCCTGGGGAGTCGCGTTCTGCGCAGGTCAACACCAAGACCTACTGGAACGAGCTGATCGTGGTTTGCACCCTCTTGGCGTTCTCCCTGGTGGTTTTCTCCTTGTTCGTCGTCTACAGGAACCGCGATCGCATGAAGTCGATGCTCAAGCAGGGAGAGTGTCCCAACATGCAGCAGAAGAAGCCGAGGATAGTGGGGAAGCCTGCCGAGAGCTTACCCCTGAACGGTAACACCATTCCCGTCTCCACTTCCGATCACAAGGGCTACCAGACGCTCAATGACAACTACATCTGCAGCACGCCGACCCACGAGTCCTCGCCAGACAACAGCAAGAGCTTCTCCGAGTCTTCTGACAGGCGACCGCTCAACCTGAAGGAGAGCCACGTGGAATACTCCCCGACCTGCCCTCGGCCCAGAGTCAGGTTAGGCTCAGAGATCAAAGACTCCATTGTATGAGTGCGCGCAGGACGCTTAAGATGCTATGCTGTACCTCCATGGAGGTACAGGCTAAAGCCACCAAGCGAGGAGAGGAGACCCCAACACCCTCCCACATCACAGCACATGTTTTCTTTTGTGTCATCTTTAATCTGTGATCAGTACGGAGGTCATTTTCTTTAACCATTTCCACTCCAAAGCCAGTGGTTGTTCCTGTTTTCGTGGGGTAGGAGAGTTCTGCTGTGTGGAAGAGGAATCAGCGTGACATTCCGGTTTCAACCAGGATCACTGAGCCATGGCAGCTGATAAGAATAGTTAGAACACAGTCCTCATTTGCCTGAATCATTCTCATAGCCACTAATGGTGTGTACGTGTGTGAGTGGGTGTGTTTGTGTGTGTGCGCCCTTGCACATGCTCTGCAGAAGATCACAGTGTCTGCTCTTCTGTTGTTGAGCAGTTGCCTCACGAGCACCATGCTACAAGTCATGCACACTCACCAAGAGTTCAGGGTTGGGAGAGGATAATACTTTTAATGCATATCCATCATAACCCATACATTATGTAAGCAAGTCAGAAGCACACTGATTACCCTTTGAGGAATAAATGTCCAACAGTATGAGAATGACAGTGAAGATGAAGATCAGGTAGATCAGGAGAAAAGGACACATTTTGGTTAGATGTGGGAAAACAAATGAAAAGGACCGCGACTCGGAGAAAGATAAAGGTTGCCACCGATCAATAAATGTGGTCGCAAATGATGTTCCAGGGCCTATGTAACGAAGTTTCTCCCCTCAATGCACGCTGAAGTGTTTCTCAGACATCATGTAACTGTGCCATGGACAATTTAGGGAACTTAAAGCTCCTTGTCTTTAGAGCACATCTCCACTCAACAGAGACTGCCTCGCTCTTCAGTGTTGGCCTGCAGCACCATCATGGGTTAATGAATCGACTTCGACATAGACGCCCTCTCTTTGAAGCGAAATTGGCACAGCGTAGACCTTGTATAAGAGAGACCAAAAGGATTTTATTTAGACAGCCAAGGAGGACACTGGTAACACAGACAGCCAAGAAAAAAAACAAGAACGGGGGATCGCCCACACCTCTGTCATGTTCAGGGCAGCACCAAAATCATAATGCGCACTGTGCCAAAAAAATCTCTTGATTGTCTTATTGAAAATGCAATAGTGCCATTCTCTTATGACCACTTCATCTCATGCCTTCTGTTAGCATTCATCTGTAAACAGAGCTGATGTTCTTGGACCAGAATTGGGTTTCAAAAAACGATTTTGGCGCTAAAATGCTCCATTATATATTTCACTAGACTGTTAGCTGATACATTTCAGTCTACATTGTGCAAAATGATTTACCATACCCTTTGAATTAGGGTCTGAGGTCATGACATGGAGGAAAATATTCAACAGTTGTCATTCAGCCAATCTAAAAAGAGTTTATTTTATTTTTAGCAAATCTAGTTACAAGGTATTGAGGTAGTGATGAGAAATGCCAACAATACAGACATGCCACTTTTGTTAATGGGACTGTCAACACAGAAACCTTCTGCCTGGCAAAGGAAATAAAAGACTAAAAATGAAAATGTCACAGACTACCTTCCAAGTTCCAACTATCACTGCTGTGTAAAGAAAAAAAAAACCAATGACTGGGGGTCAAGTGTCTTGTCTAGACTGCAGCTGCACTATGTAGTGAGGTAGGTGCACAGAGCTCTGCATTACCTGAGCATCATCACTCCAGCTCACATTTCTTAGATCCATACATGCATCCACTTTGCTCATTCAGATGTCAAGGCCATGTTAAAATGTGAAAGCACAAGTGATCAGGGTGTTGAATACTTACAGGCTGTTTGCACATTTCAATAAAAATTTCTGAAATTTGTAGATTGGGAGAGTGTTCTAAAAAATGCAACTACTGACAAACAGAAGGTTTGACTGCTACAGAAAAGGATGTATTATTAAATCAGTTATTATTATTATTATTATTATAATTATTTTTATTATTATTACAGGGACCATTGCGGCCATTATGAATACTATTGCAGCCACACTGCTCAGACTTTGTTGAGACTTAAAAGGCAGATTTTTCCAAAGATGTAGGAAACTGTATTTATAGTATCATGTAAATCTGAATTCAAAACATTTCCAGGGCCATAGGGACAACATGGCACCGTGTATGTCTTAGAATACGCCAACGGCTCACTGTATTGATCAAGTTACCCTACAGTATATATTCCAACATCGTACAGAATCAATATTTTGCTATATCGAACACTGAGGAGATGACAAAACGCTAATGTGTCTGCTACAAGTTTGACAAAGTAATTGCACAGCATACTGCGCAACAGCGGTCAGTGTTTTAATTTCAATTTTTTTTCTTTTGTTTTGGTTGTGTATATATCTGTACTTAATATTGTGTGTTTTTAAGGGACCTTGTGCAAGATGTGTTGTAGCGATAGTTTTGAAACTAGAGAGTGCACACTGCTGATATTTTTTTCATAGTGCTTTACTGCCTTCTTCAGCGTACATTTCTCGTCTTGCACAATATAAGGCACACTATAACAATACATTGTCAGTTCAACATCTGGACTCGTATTTATCGAGCACGTCAAAGCAAGGAGCGGGATCAGTTTTGCCTTTTCTTGTCATATTGAATTGTCTTCATCCTGTTTGCTGACTAGCCAACTGACCAAATAAAGAGATGTGTACACTTTTCAAACAGATGCATGGCAAACTGAGTCAGTCAGGCACAGTGCACACAGCACGTTATAGAGAGGTACCTTGGCTGAAACGCTATCTGTAGGACTCGGTGGAGTGCAGCACATAGAAGCTTGGAGTCCCAGATAAAACAGCTACAGTGGAATTAAGCACATGAGTAACCTACTTTGACGTGCTTGATAGATAAAGGCCAAAGCGTACTTTGAAAATGCCTTTAGATGTAACTTTGTTTTGCCTTTAGCCACGTGCCACACTGTACACCACCCAGCAGTGACCTCGCAAACAGTAGTGTGGTGAAAAGGCTTGATTGTAGCCCTCTGTGGGCACACTTACTAACAACTCCACTACTACACGACACGGGTTGACACTCGAATGGATCCACCCTCGCCACCCTGTAACTTCACCCGCAAACAACAAGAGGGGGAGCTGCTCAAAACCTCGTCTCATTTCAGAGTCTTTGCTTGTGTCAAAAGTGATACTGTGGATACTCATAGGAAAGAGCTTACTGAGGCATTCACTCTGTAACAATATAGTCTCATATAGAAAAGCTGAAGTTACACTACCATTTGGTCATACGTGTTAGTCATGCCAAAAGGTAAATACTCTATGCTATACAGATGTGCATATTTATTAAAGACACATGCTTTCAATCAAAAAGCAAACAATAATACCATGGTGGTTGATGATTAACTTTTGAGTGGCTCCCAACTAATGCAACATACTGTACTGTACATGAATGTAGCCAAGTGAATTAGCCTAAATATATCACATATTTTGCAGAACATCTTCAAGGATATTACAGCGGTCTATTTTCCTAAAATGGCTAAAGTAGGCAATCCATTGCATCGTCTTTTTAGGGATTTTTGAGACAGTCACACTACAAGGAAACAGCACAATAGAAATAATTAATCATTTTTGTGCTGCGCTATGTAGTATTACAGTGAGATGCAAGCACAGCTCCAAATCCTTCATATCGGACATGAGACACAGCACAGCTTTGCCTCAGCATACTGTACACCATAAGCTTAATTGACTGAAGAACTATTAGACTAATGTGGTCTTGTAAGCTTGCATGAAAATGTGTTGTTTCTTTTTTTTTTTTATTGGATTTGTTGTGTACAAAAAATGTTGTGAACCGTATTTTTTGTATCATATATTGATATTGTGACTGTTGTTTTTATTATATTGTACATAAAAAGCACTTTATTTTAATTTTTTAAGATAAATAAAATACATGTTTTGAAACATGCACGTGTGCGTCTATCTTCTATCTTTGTGTACCGCTGACTTGATTCTGGGTCTCTTCTGCTTTGCATAGAACTGATGGGAGCTGAGACAAAAGGTGAAGAAGCACTTTTAGATTTGAATACCAAATATTGCATTTCCATATAACCTCAGCAATGAAAACAACACAAAGCGGCCCTGCAAACAAAACAGTGAAGTTTATATCAAACTATTTTCCAAGTGCACATGGAATAAAACACACTGAAGGTAGAAGTTTGTCATCTTGGGGAGAAATCATGGCCCACACAACACATTTTGCAATGATTTAATGTAATACTAATCACTAAAACCAATGCAGGGAGAGACTGGTGGTTAATTATAGCTCTCTATATATTTAAAAAGAGCTACACAGGAGGGACAATAGAGCAAAAACACCAAATAATATATGAATCTCAGGTGCCTGATGAGTACAAGGGTCACTCCTCTTGCCTTCAAAACAGCTTAAAGCTTTCTCGTCACAGTTCTGTCATTAAAGTCCTGACCAGCTTTTTAAGGAATGAAAGAGGTGGAAATGTGCGACACTCTGCACTCCAGATATCCTCAAAAAAAAAAAAAAAAAAGATCTGGTGACTTTGGAGACCATGGAAGATGTTTGACTTGCTCCTGGTGTTCCCAAAACCACAGAAATTTGTTTAAATATAGGAAAGAGGGTGAAAAATGATTCATCAGATCATGTTACTTTTGTCCATCATGTTGGAAATGAACAGTTTCTGAGGGCAGCCTTAACATAGATAGCAGCTTTGTGAAGTTCACAGCGTACAGGTTTTGTTGAGCTTTTGAATGTCTGCCGTCTGAAAAATACATTGAATGGTATCGCATGATGCCTCTATCAGTGTGGACAGAGATTATGACAGGGGAATGAGTATCTCACTGCGGCTTGTTTTGAGCCACAGCGCAGGTAAAGAATAGAATAAATTACAGTATGTTTTTTCTTTTCAGCTGAAAGGAAAACAAATGGAAGTGTCATGATGCACAGGCAACCTTTTGGGTGATGTTAGTGGGGCAAATTAACCAGCTGTTATTTTCTTGTATTACTTTTTTACCTGAAGCCCTCTATGTTATGAATTTTAATTTGTCCCAGTCACAAATACCCATTTAAACTCTGAGGCAGCTTTTTGCATTGTGGCCCATTAACCACGTCCCTAAAATCTCGCTCTCATCATGAAAAGCTCATGATGAAAACACAGAAAATTGGAGTACTATTAAGTTACAGACTGAATAAAGAAAGCCTCTCTTCTCTAAATGGATTAAGCATATAGCTTATCTGGGCACCAAGAGTAGGGGGTTCTTTGATTTTTTTGGCCCAGGATTAAAATTGGTTAAGTTGAGTGTTGCCCTGGGAAGCAGTAGTTTGGTTCTTATCTGGGGACTCAGCAAAAGCGGCCCTGCAACACACTGGCCCAGAGGCGACGGCTGATTCATGTTGAGAGAGAGCATTACATTTGATTTGGCTTTCTGTCCAGTTCAGGCTGTAGCCATGCTGTCTGTGATCCTGTACCTGCTGTGGGCTTTAACTGCAGCATGGGCAGATCTAAAAGCACAAACTGATGAGGTCAACACCATCACGGTTCCACAGCAAATCTTCCCGCGGACTCACCTCCCAACTCCCCACTAGCATCAAGTCCGAGCACCACTGCTGCTCTGTTCACGCCGACACGGGCTCTGACTCCTTCACGGGTCAGACCCATATCCTGATTACAGTGGTGAATAACATCAGCCTCGTTATCTTGAACAGCAAGAGCTTGGCCATAAAGACGGCCACTCTACAAGACCTCTCTGTGCCCTTTCTCCCCTACCGAGCGGCACAGGCAGATCAAAGACAGACGCGGCTCTGGCATCTGCCTGCACGCCTCTGCAGCAAACAGCGCAGAGGAAGTCGGTGAAAAATCCAGTGGCCTTACATGTGTGTGTTGAAGTCCAAGCAACTGCTCTACTCGCAGATGTGCCACTTATAGCTGAGCGCAAGCAGATATTTCTCTCTTACTCTGGAAAATTCTCTGACAGAAGCTCAGAGCCTACAAAGTGTCCTATCTGACACCTGCTGATGCAGCCCACAGGTAGAGAAAAACTCAAGGTTGATTTAAATGGACACTTTGACATTCTGAATTTTCGTTGGTTATTTTTCACTTCATTTCAGTTTAGTGGGGAATAAGTTTGTATATTTTTTGCACCTCTGAGAATTTGAGATACTTTTAAAATGTGAACCTGCAGTAGTACACATATGGCATCTTAAGCCCCTGACACACCAAGATGATGTTTGGTCGTCAACCCTCATTGGGGCCGTTTGTGGCCGATGATCGGCTGCGGTTTTTGTGACTTGTCCCGCACCTTCAGACCTCGTCAGCCCTTGTCAGCAGCCAACCAGTCAAGTCAACCAGTCAGCATGTTGAAGCCGAGGCGGTCAGTGAAAAAAAGCTTTCTGATTTGCTGCAGCCGAAGCAAATCAAGGGACAAGAAGAGCAATCCAGTTGTGGAACTATCTAGGAAGCTAGCTAATCTGTGGGAGCTAGTTGTGGTAAATAAACCTTCTTCCACAAAGCCAGTACAAGTTGCAACTTCTCAGCTCAATTCGTAAAGCAAAAATAATTCAATTCATAGCAGCGTGAAAATGAAGGGCTACCACAAGTTTGTTTCTTTATTTATCTGCAAACCTGAGGCTTCCATTTTATTTTGTGAGATGATTGTCCCCTCCTCTCAGCAGAAGGGTCTTGTTTTGTTGAGAAAAAGTCAGAATGCCCTCAGACAGACATGCCTAGATCAACACGTTTGAAATTGATGCTTAAACCGACCAGTGGCATCGCAGTTTGCTGTAGGTTAGCTTTGAGTAGGTGTAACTGGTAGTCCGCCTGCAGATAGACTCTTGTGGCAGACCGTGCTACATGTTGGCCGTCAGCTGCGGTCTCTGTGGTGTGTTCATGGACGTCTTTTAGCAGGAGATGTGAGGGGACACAAAGTCAGCTTAATCCATCCAGGGCTCAGATGAAATTGCCCCTTTAATGTTTATGGTTAAGGTTAGCTTATGCTCATGCACATTCAGTGTGCATCATATTTAAGTTTACAACATACTTGGCTAGAGAGAGACACAATTCATCTATTGGCTATTGTCCTTGCTGTTTTCTGTCTTTGTTTTTCATGCTGCTTTTCTTATCTAAAACCATTGTAGCCATGCACCCGGTGCAGCCCAAAAGTCTTTCCCCTGTTTTAATGAGTGGAATATGAAGACTCAGCTTCAAGAGACAGAGAGCGCATATCCCTTTCTTTACATGTCAAAGGTGAGAAAATGAGGAATTTGGCTGCCAGAAAAGACACAGAGCTCTGTTTGACATCTCTGTTTGTTTGTCTGGAGGGGTTGTACTGTGTTGTCAATTACCCTATGTCCACTTTTCTCCACTGCCATCATCTCAGGTCATGGTCTGCTTTGACACCTTGTAGACTCTCACTATCTGTTAGCAGAAAGATAATATTCTCTCCTCTGTCTTTCCCTGACTTTCTGTCTTTCACTTTCACTATATATACTGTATGTTCTCTCACTCACTCACTCACTCACTCACTCCTCTTTCTCTGCTTTCTTTCTCCTTTCTGTCTCTGACACACACACACACACACACACACACACATGCACACATGCATGCTCATGCGTATATATAATCTCACTCACACTCCCTTTCTCTCTCCTGTGGTAGTTACACATCAAGGCCACTGAAAATGAATAGAAAGAGGAGAACTATCAGACCAGTGTGAAATGAGCAGCTATCTGAAGGCCTTCGTCATCCGCGATTATGCCGTCTGCTTTGCCGTAGAGAGGAGTCAAGGTAAGGTGTCGCAACTGATAGTGTGTAGTCATATAAAATTAATCTATTTCTCTTTATTTGTTTCTTCCGGTTGATATCAATCTCATATTGTTCCCCACACACAAAAACTTTTCAATATTCAATATTCATGGGTGTCAATTGGAAAATTGTCCATTTTGCTTTTTTTGTCTGAGTTTGAAAAAAGTATAATCACTTCTCGCACTACGAATACTACTCTCACTACTACTACTGCTTTTACTGCTACAACTACTAGTGATCATCACTGTCATCATCATCATCATTACTCTTATTACTATTACAATCATCATCATTATCATCACTGTTGTCATTATCATTATCCTCATCTCTATCACCATTCTCACCACAATCATTACCATAATAAATATGAGGACGTTTCTATGTAACTTTTATGTTTATTCTCTCAGGTGTGTGAAATATTTAAATATATGTGTCTGAAGTTCTCTCATTTTCTTCTTTTGCTGCTTTTTTTAAACTTTTGTCCACATCTGGTGCAAACATTGAGCGACTCGCATCCTCCTACACTCACACTGTATGTCACTGACTGTAATCAGTTTGACAGTTACAAACATCCAGCTCATTTGGGTGATTCAGAACAAGGGGCAATATGGGTGATCTCTCCTGAGAGATGCAAATATTTATCATCTGTCGTGGACTTATGAACATCTGGAAATCAGGCTGAATACCAGCAGACAATGGTTAAAGGAAAGCTGAAGGGAAGAAGTTGAAAGGAAACGAGGAGGTAAAGTGGGTACAGCTTTTTAAATATAAATTTTGACCATCTGGTACCATAAGCAAATACCAGAGTCTCAGTGAAGGGTGTTTTATTCTGTATAGATATTTAAATGTGCTGTCAAATCTAAATGCAGTACATTATTGCTGAGCAGGTTTTTGTGGTGTTTCCCGAGGCGCAAATATGCAATAAAATGTGAAATACCTGGAGTGATATCTAATATGTAATAAACCTGCAACACTCACGGAGGTAAATCTGAAGGTGGGGTCTGAACTTCCTTAAAAACCAGTGAAGACGTCCTAGTGAGTCCCCAGGAAAAGAAAGAATATTTAACTTTTATTATCAATAATGCAACATAAGTTAGTACAGCTTTCCACAAGATGTCTGCAACATGTCTGCAACACTATTAGGGAATCATTAGCATAGAAGAAGACTCACTTAATTTACTGTACCTCTGCTGGTGTTTTGGCAGCCTGGTGATCAGCATAAAGCCATATTTAAAGTCACATAGCCATTAGACACTAAAACCTGATAGGTGTGTGATGAGTTAGACATTTTCACCTGGCTTCAAAATCTTAATCCAGGTTTTAAAAATGTATCTACAGTAAACTGTGGAAGATATGGGTTGGCAGTCTGGAACATGCCACTGGGCAAAGTCCTAAGATATCTGAAACTTTGGTGTGTGGTGAAAATCTTGTTTATGATCAGTGTCACTGCACAAATCTTCACTGATTGCAATTTCTTTTTTACTGGTGACATTGGTCCACACACGCTGAAAAGATTTAAAAAATAATGAACTGTAAAATACAAAATATAATTGAATGAAAATAGGAAAATCAGCCACCAGTTCCAGAGAAAATAGTTTCTGCAGATGACTAACAGTACGCGTTTGTGGATATAGATATTTGAATCAAAGAACCTATTTACAGAAAAAAAAAACTGCTTTGTAATATGAGCAGTCTCATCCAGTCACTTCTCAAAGCAGGTATTATTTTGCTTCAGTGTTTTCCAACAGTGCAAATATAGTCAGACCTATCATAGCTTCATAATTCATGTTAAGCTGTTACACCCCATCAGTCCTTTTATCAGCAGCATTCAGCAGCGCTGTCAATCACTGTGTTCGGGTGAAACAAAATCTCTGCAGCCCCATGCGGTGGGAATAATCTTTTTGTTTACGTTTAGATCATAAGATCAGCCCTTAAAGACTAAACCTATCCTAAAAAGAGCTCACGCACACAGATGTGGTTCTTCAGGGATGTGACATCACATGATCATCAGTAAACAGAGAGTACACTTTGTTTACTAAAAGTCTCTACCTTTTTGCTTCACGTTTTTCCAGATAAAATGCATGCTCCTCAGGGTGTATGTGCACCAGGGGATTTATTTATTTTCCCTATTTGATTAAATTCAGCCTCATGATGGACTTTCTGGGACTGAGGTGGTGTGAGAACAGCTCTGATGAGCGATTCTCTCCCTCTGATTTTCTAAATTCGGTTGGCACAGCTTAATTGAAGCTAAATCGGCAGTCACTTTAAAGCAAAGCCACATTTCTTTTCAACTTCTCCCATCAGGACGCCAACTCAGTGTGAATTACCTGAACTAATTTGAATAGCATTCATTTGTGTCCTCAACAAGGGCACATTGGACCAGTGAGGAGAGCTGCACCGACTGCTGGAACCATGATTCATTTTTCTTACTGTTTACCAAAGCAACAATGCAATCAATAAACTTCACCTTGATCCTTCTCTGCCTTCTTACTGCTTCAGTACCTGTGCTGAAGAACCATTTCCATCACGTTTTGTATTGGACATGTAATATTTCTGTCCATTACTATGTGAACTCTGCGTGTGTTTCAGGATAAAGTATTTGCTGGTTAAAAACTCCATGCAGCTCTCTCACCCTGTGTCCCTCCTTCTGAGCAGCTCCTCAAAGATCAGACACGTTTGATGGTCTCCTACACGGTTTCATGCTAACTCTACATTTAATACACAAAGGATATGATGTCACTGTGCTGTACTTTTAGAAACCTGGCATGTGTGGTGTATGATGGGGGAAGGAGAGTTATGAAAGAATGGGGTATCTACATTAGGTTGAGTTTGTTGTATGCAGACGTCGTTTGAGCAGAGAATTATTGATGTCGTTCACAGATTTCCAAACACACCAGCCGATGTATTCACTACCATCCATTACATTTAAGCTGTTGAATACAGTGTTAGAGGAAAGGTCGTGAGGTTACCAGAGTTGACAGGGTTCATCCTCAGGGGAGCATGGATGTGCTAACCAAACTCCATGGCAATCTGCACAATGGACTGTGAGATATCAAATTTGACATTTTGGCCTATAGTTGGCGCTACAGGAAAGCTCATAAGGTCACTAAAATCAAGGGAATGCACTCACAGGATATCATGCCAATCTGCCAAGCATATTTCAAGATATTTGTGTACAAGTTGACATTTTCAGGAGGTCACCAAAATAAACAGGGTGAATGCTCTAGTAGCATGAAATTGAATACAGAACTTCATGAAAATCTCACCACTAGTTTTGACATATCAAATTTGAAATCAAAATTTTGGCCAAAGGGTGACACTAGAAGAAAAGTCATAGGTTGGCCACAATAAAGAGGAAACTTCCTTTGGGGAATTTGACTGCACTCACCAAATTTGATAGCAATCTGTCCAATAAATTTTGAGATATGTTTCCTTGGAGTGAAGTGTTGAAAAGACAGACCGACTGACTGACAGCCACCGTCAGGCCCCGCCTGCCAGGGAGCCAAAAAGTGTGTAAGCAGGTACACTGTTAGGGTCATCAAGTGAGCACACACAGAAGCATTTGGCCCACAATTCCTCCTTAAGGATGATGCTCATCCTGATGGGAGCAAATAGAGTCAGTGAAGGGACACTTGAGGGGAATTTGAGACTGAGCCATTAATCCACGTCTACAAAAGTCACATTGGTAGATTTTTCAAATATAACTGGGCAGACATAAAAGTGAAAGCAAATAAGTACATAAAATTATCATTAGGTTTTAAATCTCTTACTGAGATCAGTTTTGGTATACAAATAATGATAAACTTCCCTACTTACAACCAGGCTATGACTGCAAATGATCTGTGGAGAGCGATGACTGAGCTGCTGTCTGTCTGTCATCTTTTAAATGTTGGTACCCCGCTGTGATTGCCGGATTTCCCATCCATAATCCTAACCTTAAATCATGTAAGCACTGCACTACATTTATTACTGTCAAATTGTGCTAATGACTACTGGTGTTACATTGTGCGGCTCCTCTGAGCTGCACGTTAAAAGCATGTCTTTCCCCTCCCGGTTGTTTTCTATACACAAGTTAGTCATAAACAACCTACAAGGAGAGATTTTTGGTGCAGAGTCGACCCTTAGAAATTACCAAATAGCAGCACAAAGCAGAGTCACTGGGACTGCTGCCTTTAACAGAAAGTCTTTTTTGTGCTTGCATCAGGATATGTAATTACAACTTATCTTTCAGTCCTTCACACGCTTTCTCAAACGATTAATGGGTAAATGCCAGAACTGATCTCAGGATCAGTCTTCTGCTGAGCTCAGACACAGTGGTTCATTCATTTGGCTGCAGCGTTCATATATCACAATATATAAATATGCAAATAAGTATAAGTATAAGTAGTATATTTTTGAGCTGTGAAACCCTACTGGGGCTGATCCTAAAACAGGCTCAGAAGTGAACTTGGGCTTCACAACCAAAAAGTCCACTACCTTCCACATCAACAAAGACAGGAAACACTGCTGCGACATGGCAGAATACTGCGATTAAATCTCACCTTATTGATGTCTGAACACCCCTGATGTGACAGAGCTCAGCTGCCAACGGGAATAATACGGCAGGCCAGGGGAGGAACATGAACGTAGGTGTGAAAGCCCTGATGGACACGTGGATAACACAGAGGGGGCATCCAGAGGTGACAGCGGCTGACCGGGGCACCCACATCCACTTGTGACAGGATCTATTCACCAGCCCGCCTCAGAATGACACAAGGCGATTAAAATAAAGAGAATCTCTATTTTTCTGTCTTTGCCTCTCTCCCTCTCTGTACAGCATCAGTTTGAAAAGGAGGGCTTGCCCCCTTGTCTGTCTGTCTGTCTGTGCTGAATCCCAATGTCTCTTCTGTCTCTGTTGATGTTAGCGCTGTGTGGCAGATCCCATTTACTTTCTACACCAGTGGCTCATTCGCTGTCACCAGCCATTTGATGAAGAGCAAAGAAGGTAATTTGGTATTCATTATTAACAAATCACTGTGCTGTGAAAAGTGTCTTTTGTTTGCTTCAGCCTTGAAAACAATTACAGTCAGCTTGCATTTCAGCCCTGTGATTGCATTGCATATTTCATGGCAACGGTTCATTGATGGTGAAATTGAAAAACAGATTTGCTTTTCAGAGTCAATGAAATGAGAGATCTTTTATATCAATCTAACCCGGCTTCCCATGTCACACACCACCTCACCTCTCTTCAAAGCAGTGTGCACATAGAATGTAACCCGTTCAACTCTGATTTCCCCTTAAATTTCCCCTTAAGTAGCTTCAAAGTTAGGAAGAAAAAACATTATCTTCCATACTGTACAACAACGTCACATACATATTCTGTATCTGCTGGTTTCAAAGCTTCATCAAAACTCCATCGAACTTATATTGAGTGAAATATTCAAAGCCAAGATGCCATTGTTTTATGGCTGCACCAGTTCATCAAATTGAAAATATCTAGATGTCTTGTTCATAATTGTATACACATTTCCCTGTAATTCAGCAGGACATATTTGCTATCTTTGGAAACTTTTGGATCTCCACTGAAATTTAAAATAAAGTGCTGTGGGTTTTTAATTTGTACATTTGTAATGACAAACCTACAGATAGGACAAGTAGGGGTGAAGAGGTTAAATCCTTGTTGAATGACGATATTAACTCATCTGTTATCGCTTCACATTATAAGGAAAATTCAAGCGGAAACAGAATTCACACTCTGTCCTCTGATCTTGTTCAGTTCAGGCTTGAAGTCACTCGCTTTGTGGACTCACTCATAAAACCTTGAGGGGTTTTCCTTGTTTATGTAAAGTGTGTATACTCTACTGTGATATAGTCAGTAATGTTTCGCCCTAAGTGTGTCAGTCCTACTGTATATTGAAATGTCTTGAAATGTGTCAGGAAACATTAACCAATTCAAATTCCTTTTGCTGACTTTTATACTTGGCAAATTAAAGTGATCATGATTCTGATAGGTGTGTATTTTCTCACTCATAACTCTTTGCGCTATGATGAAATGGAGCTCAGTGTGATGTAAAAGCTCAACCATTCAGTATATCCAGTGACTCCACAAAGTCAGTGGCTGCTTCATTAGCTCAGCAGGTTTCTCTGGTCTCTCGATTTGGCAGAAAGCTCACACAAATATGACACGAATCCCCCGTCATTGCCAGAATCACACATCACACACGCAGTTTCTGTTTGGGGGTTGTATTTTCACCTGTGATGAATGTACGGAATATATTTATCCACCCCTCTCTCTCCCTCCCATCAGAGGTGCTAAAGCTCCCAGAGGAGGCGGCGTGGATCAAAGCCAGCATGAACTCCACTGGATTCTACCGGGAGTCCTGTGACAGCCACACGCTGTGTGTGGTGCAGTGTGTGTGTGTGTGTGTGTGTGTGTGTGTGTGTGTGTGTGTGTGCGTGTGTGTGTGTGCTGCGACAGCTGCAGGGGAGCCAGCCTGCCCTCAGCTCAGCCGACAGGGCCGCACTGATCTTTTCATCTGGCCACACACACACACACACACATACATATGGGGAATTACGCAGAGACTTTCATGCATGCACACACACAGGAACTGGCACTTTTACATTTACCCTTAAAACATTTATCTGAACTTAATGAGTGCAACGGTAGAATTAGCTTCAATTTCCAGATTGCCATTTTTAAGATTTTATTTATTTAACTTTTATTCAACTAGCAAAGTTTAATTTGTTCAATTTTTTTTCTTTTTTTTAAGGGCAGCAGCACAAATTAAAAAACAGCTATTTCATACAGACTGAATAGTCATTATTTAAAGGCTGCAACAGGCTACAACTGTTTTCCATCTGTTTGAACAGCCAGGAATCATTCATATTGTGTGATGCCTTCACCCTCAGTTTGTTCATGAAATAAGAGGAGGAATATTTAGCCAGAACTGTATTTATCAACCACAAGAACCACGGTATGTAGTCAGGAAGGAGGCAAAATGGAAAGGAACACATTCCTTTTCTTTTTCTTTTTAAAATAATTTCTTAACATTTGGTAGTGGGGGGATACGATGAAAGTTCCCTAGCTAGATATGAGCCCAGAAAATCACAGTTACATTGTATGGGCCTGGGCTAAATGAGCAACCAGGGCTCCCTGCGGAATAAACTGCCTGGAGCAGATGGGTTAAACAGATACAGAGACTCACACTTTGGAGCTCCCAACTACAACCACCGTCTCACAATGTTGTTGTAATTCATGGCTACCACATCTCGACCTGATCCTGTTTTCTGTAAAGCGATGTATCTTGGAAAGAACTGAATGGTTATAAAACACCAGGCCTATTCTCAGACAGTTTTCCTGATCGCTGAAGCCTGAAAGCCCTATGCTTTTCTGTGTGAACTGGGCTAGATCAGCAAGAGACCAGTGGGAGCGCTCAAAGTCTATCACCCATCCATCCATGTATGTACACTGAGCCTTATTACTGATGCAGATTCAACATGATCAGGTCTCCCTAAGTGCAAAGAGGATGGCTTTAAATCAGGAAATCAATCAATAAATCAGTTCTTTTTATTGGTGTTCTGCACATCCTATCAGTCCCAAACCTCCTCTGACCCTCGATGAGAAGTTTTTGCTTCTGTTGTACTCTAAGTGCAAAGTGTATCATAAAAAAAAGGTTCACTTTGGTTAGATTCACATTTAACAGGGTGGATTCCGGCAAGCAGATACGCCATTGCCCAGTTTCTCCATAAGCTGTCCTTTTAAAACACCGGATCATTCAATGTTGTCTAAAAACAAATCGGAAGCCACCCCGCTTAATGCAACCTCAGATTCCTTCCTGACAGTAGCCCTGCTCCCATAATGCATTTTACCTAATACTCCCACATCACAAGAAATGCCGCAGCTAAGCCATAGAGAGACCAGGCTTATGGTATGGCATTAATTAGATTAGCTGACTAGTCCCTCTCTTTGCTTTCTGCATCTCATCAACAGTCAGCTCCTCTTTGCTCCGCTTCATGCAGGAGCACCAGAGGGTTGTGAACTTGTGTTGGGTCTGTTGGGACTTATGGTAGAAAATTAAGTGAGATCTCCACCAAGCTACAAGAAGTCCATTCTTTAAAAGTAACCAGGATCGTGGATAATAGTGGATAAGGTTTGTCTTAACAGCACTTTACACCTGATTCTGTATCTGCAGCTTATCACTATTCAGCTCCTCCCTCTCCCCCTCTGTCTGAGATGGAAAAAACAAAATTGCCGACTTAATTATACTTTGTGTAATTCCTGAGATGTAACCCTCCTGAGGTGAACTCACAGCTGAATTCATGAGAGGTTGCTGTGAGAAAAAACAAATATGGTCGGCAGTTGTTTGAGTTGAATTATGGTATGTACCGTGTTGGTGGCAGCGCCGGGCAAACACCTAATGACAGTAACCGAGGAGAGTGTTTGAAGGAGTGTCAATGAAAAACAAATAAGCGGCGATGAGGTGTGATTATGGTTGAACAGCTTTTATCACAACACTGGGCTTGCTATAACTTACAGGGAGCATTTTGTGTTCTTTTTTCAAGCAATGGAGTCCGTTAATCTGCGTTAAAGATGATGCTGGAAAGGATCCCACGGCCCTTCGAGCTTGCCAAGATGCCAGTCATACTGTTACTCCCCCAGCAGCAGGATGAGTCATCAAAACGCACCAATAGCACATCGACAGGATGTCACATTTGTGGCAGCTCTAATTCCTGTGAATTTTGTGGCCTGTGTTATATGGTTATCTCATGGCATATGCTTAAATGAAGATCAAGATACCGCATTAGCTAGTTCATACAAAGCAAATGGAATTGGAGTGCAGGGTCATCCACAATTCATCCCTACTGGAGCAGATTGGGATCAGCGCCTTGCTCATAAGCCCTTTGGCAGTGGGTTCTGTAGGGGAAATTCGCAGCTAGACTTTCCACTGTCTTTTGGGTGCTGTGGTTTGAACTGACAACACCAAAACCCTGGAATAGGCATCTGTTGATGAATTGGTCCAATGATGCAAATCATGTAGACTCAATCATCAAGTTGCATGCTTATTCCACAGTTTCTGTCACTTGAGGCTAAAGGATCCTCATGTCTATCAATTTGCATTATGCACCTTTAAAGCTATGAGTATCATCTGCTGGCGTATGACACCAAACAACTCCAAAAAGTCATTTTTTACTTTAACAGATTTTTAAATCTCAAATTAACCCACAGCCTGTATGAGCGTTCATATTTGGACCTGGTGGGGATAATACATTAGGCTATTGTGTAACATATCCAAATCAGTCAAACCCGATTTTTTTTTTCTCCTACTGTGCCATTCCATCAAATGTGACGCCAATAAACCTTTTTTTCCATCTTGGTGTTTGCTTCCACCTGGTGGTGAGTGTGTCACAATGTCATTATAAAAGCTGTGATAATCATCTTTGTTTTGTTAAATTTGACAGGTATCAGTGTTACAAGACAGAGTGCGTGCACGAAATGTATCCCTGCCCTCGACCAACCGGTGTTATGGCTCCATACTGTTAATACAAGATGTGTCCGTTTAGGGAATACTATTGAATTTGAAAATAAATTTGAAAAGGCAGAAGGATAAAAACACAAGACCTGATTTAAAAAAAAAAACAAAAAAGCAGGGTCACAAAGAACACAACAGGTCAAAACAACAGAATTGCATGGGTAAAAAAGTAAATCATATAGTTTCTGTGAATGCATTTTCAAAATGACTTAAAAGAACACACCGATCTTTCCAATTTACTAAAGAAACATGTTTTGTTTTTGTTTTTTTGAGTTTTCCCCTCATTCTAGACATGCAAGTGGAAACTGTAAACTGCCCATATGTATAAATGCATGTGTGTGATAGGCTGGTGACTGTTCCTGGGTGTCTTCCTGCTCTCTGCCCAGTGCATGCTGGTATATGTTCTGACCCCCCACAACCTTGAAAAGGATTAAGCAGGTAAATGAAGTGAATGAGTTTTCTCTTCTCATGCTGTGAGGCTGTGGTCTGCATGGGCGCAGGGTGACCACTGTCTCCTCTGTTGGTTTTTGTTGTGATGCAGACTGCCCACCAATCTGCAAATGTTCCAGATGACCATGATGAAAGGAGTGGATGCACCTGCTTCAGAAACACAGCCACTGATGGATGGATGGATAGACTTATAACAGAAGTCATATTAAAACACCGAGAAGACACAGTGGCAAGAATATCTCACCTATTATCTTCACCAATGCTGTTTGCATTGGTGAAGCTTATAGACAACAGTTTAGTCATAGGTTTATAGCCAGCTGAAACAGCTGCAGGTTTACTGCTCTGACACAATGATTATCCCTGTGATGTAACTGCTTTCTCATGTTTGCCAACTTAGTTTTGGTGATGAGCACAGCATGTCCCCAACTCTTGGCTCTCCATTAGTGAAAGTAATTTACTCTCATTAAATACTAAATGATTTAACAAACATATAATCTAGACCACTGCAATAAAGCTGACCCAAATCAAGTTACAATGTGATTGATTTCCAAGCTTATATAAGTGTCCTGCAGAGAGAGGATGGATTAAAAAAATAAAATATTTAACAAGTCCACATACCAGGGCACAGTGAGAAACAGCTAATTAAGTTTATTTCCTGATAATTCCTCGATCATCATCTCCACTGTCATGTTCAAGTTCAGAAGTTTGACACCTTAATGACATTCAAAATGATGTGATAAGATGTAACTAATATGTATATAACATGAAAAAAGTGAACATTTACCTTTGACTACCTCCACAACAGAAATAAACTATGTGGAAATGTTACATGAACTGTGTTTTATACTGTATAACATGCAAAATAACTCCAGAAAGCATGAACTAAAAAGATACACTTTATTTGGAACCAGCAGGGGACATTTTGATACAAAAATACACAATTGGTATGTAGTTTGAGTTAAGAACCGCTCATCCTTCTCCCGCTGCTTACAACACTGACGCTCCTCTGAATCACATGCATGACCGAAGTGCAAGAACCACTGACTCGCTCAGACTTTATTTCACCAGGTAAAATAACACAATTTTCAATAAGCAACAAGCAATGTCATTTGCCATAGGGAAGAATGTAGGATCCTAGATGCTTGAGTCTAGACAAAAATGAAAGATCCATCCTTATATAAATATCAGGAAGAATGCTGAACGAGGGATGTTCTTGAACACTGAGTCGGACTCATTGTTGACTTTGTCGTTAGTTTTTGTTTCCTTTTCCTGCTTCGTTTGCCTTTTTCTGTTTTTGCTGCATTATCTCGGCATCCCTTGGGGGAAGGGAGGGAAAAAAATAAAACATTTAAATGAGTATTAATGAATTTTCAAGATAGAAAACTTTGTCAGGAGAGATTCAACAGTAATGGTAGAGTCTTAGACAATTACCTACATGGAAAACCAATTCCATCCTGGATGAAGGAAGTTTCTAACGAAATATTCACCAACATTAAATGTAACATAGCGGTTGATAGGTCAAAAGGTACTTCACAGTAATTAGTTATACTGAATACAATGCCTGATGTGAACTCAGATCAATCAGTCAATGAATCTAGATATGTTTTCTTAGGTTGTTCAAAACTGCATCTCACTTTCATTCCAGTAAAAAGCTTTTCCAGTCCCAAACCACACGGCCTCAAGCCATTCCAGATCACACCCAAGTTTGACAATAAGGATGCACCAACAGCATTTTTTTCATAATCCAAGTTTTTGTAAACATTATGGATTTATTATTCTTGGACATTTGGTGGTTTAAAACAGACAAAACACACTACTGGATCTCTTAGCATGAGCTCACTTCACCAGTGCCTAATACTTACATTTTAACCTGGTGTGAGCCCTGATGCTGATACTGGAGGCTCTCTATTTGATAATTGTCCCACAGAATAACTTTCTCATGAAACACTCACTGTTAAACAGAGGTACCATGAGGCGGATTTTCATTGGAGTAGTAATATAAGAGGATTTCTACTTTATAAGTTATTGCAAATGTTACAAGCTTTGGGATAAAAGCAGGACTGTGAGTGGTCCACTGTCACATCACATCTTGGACTGGTGTTGCCTTCCAAGTTATTAAAAATTAAAAGTTACTTGGTCTAATGGTCAGAAGCCCACAGTGGTGTATTTGTGATGAAATATTACATTGAGCTGTTCTTTAAAGTCATGCTTAAATCGGAAAGGCCATCTATTTATCCGATGTAGATCAAACAGGAAGAACAAGTTAGCCCAAGAAAAATTGACCCACCTGGCCTATGGCACCCTGGGTGCAAAACGCAATACTGGATCTCTATCAAAGACTTGGTGTGTTGACTTTTGACTTTATGTTGCTGTTGCAAAGATCATCTGTCTTAATTGATGCATACCTCTGCTTCCGGGCAGCAGCAGACAACCCATCATCGCCCCTCTTCCCCTTGGTCATGTCGTTCTGCTTTTTGGCATTTTTCTGGCGAGCAAGCTCACGCTGGTTTCCTCCTGCAACATACACAAGACATCAATTGTCATTGAACAAAAGGCACATCAATGAGCAGCCCCGCAAATATGTGAGGACAGCTACACCCTGAAAACACTTCTGTTTATAACAGTTCCCAAACAAAGAAGGAAGCATGAGTCACATCACAGGGATTTTTTTCAGTCTAGCAAAACAATGTCATAACATACAGTATTTTATTAGTAATGCACACAGTAAGGGAAATTAAAAACAAACAAAGCACAGATTTTTAGAGGAAGCAGTGGTAAATCTAACAGGCGCCGACGTGGCAGAGAGGCGCTGTAGAGCATTTTTATCTCAAGAACAAGAGAAAAGCAACACATCCATTGCAGTACCCTTACAATGCCACACATGACAGTAAAGGAAGATAAACGACGGACGCAGAAACAGGTTTATAATAATAATACTTGCCGAACGTAACACCCTGTCTAGTGGGATTAACGTTAATACCTAATGTACGTGTCATTTCGCGAATTTGTAGACCACGGCTCAGAGCAACTGCTGGGTAGAGAGCGAGCGACCCAATATTCAATGTTTACAAATGTGTGACGTTAGCGTTACTTCATCCTTATGCGAAATGTTATATATCAAAGTTAAATTGGATAAACAGCAGCCTATATCTATCTATCCCCTTTAGCCTACAAGGCAGCCCGACTGGCGTGTAAAAAATATAACGTTAGATGAAGATGACAACTGTTAGCTTGCATTCCGTGAAATCTACTTCAGCAAATAGACGGGGCCCAGGTCGGCAGTAGCCATGTCTACGACTGGCAAAACGATGAGCGTACACGACGTGCAATCGAAAGAAACACAGCCGAAATACATAAATGTCTTACAGTCAAATATATATGATGATACCCACTGGTCATTTTTAACAGTTGACGCTCCTTTTGCCCGAAATCCAAGTAAGCTCACCCAAAGGGCCGCTTGTTCCCTTCTCTTCGTGCCAGTCGCTAGGTCTCCTTGGTGCCTCAGTGGGGCTGATAAATTGCCGCGAGATCTCGCGACGAGAACATTCCAAGTCTCCCAGGCTGTATCGCGCATGCGCCAAGTGCACAGTCACTGATTGTAAATAAATAAAGAAATAATACAAAAGACATTATTATCATCATCATCATCATTATTATTATTATTATTATTATTATTTTTGTTGTTGTTGTTGTTGTTGTTGTTGTTGTTGTTGTTGTTGTACTACTAGTGCTACAAATCTACAGAAAAAAATGAACAGAAAAAATGACATTTCTCACTTAAAATTAATCCTTGCATATTACTCGTCCCTCAATGATGTAAAGTGCAATACAAGTGCAGGAATCTCTCAACTTTTTTCCATAAACATGTTCCACCCTCACCATCTATTCTAGAGTAGCATAGCCTAAGCAACATGCAGAGGGAGCTCTTGTCAAAGGCTGAAGCCCCTACAGAGTCTGAGGCCTTGATTAAAGGACTTGGCGCCTGTGAAGGCAGACAGCTCATTAGAGACCCCCAAACAACCTCAGACAACCTGGCACTGTCCCAGACCTATTTGTCACCGTCTCCTCCCTCATACAGGCCATGATCTCCAGTCCACCTGTGATAGAAATCAGGGAGGAAGACACATGCTGTTGTTATTTGTTGTTGTTGGTGCCTATTCCTTTCTTATGTCTGCTCTAAATTATATGTTTTTGTGTGCTTCATTATTATGGTCCATTCATTGCATCAAGGCTCTTTGCTTTCTATATGTATTAACCTCTGTGTAAATGTTTAAGATGTTCTTCAAACAAATTTGACTTGATTTCCATTGCATTGGTATTGCATGTATGTCTCTGAATTTGCTGACATGGGCCTACCTATTAAGGGCACATTTAGCTTAGATAATCTTTTTGTAGTTTCAGTAAGCTAACAGCATTGCAAGATGGTTTTAACGGAAACACACTTGCTGTAACCAATTTTTGTCACCTTGGCGCTTTCTATATATGTGGCCTATTTTTACATCATATTCCTGTTTGTGGTGTTTCTGCTTTTTACAAAGGTGTGAATGTCCCTTTCCTCCTCTGACGTGCAGCTTTGAAAGAACTGCTCAGACACATTTCACTTCATTCACCACTCATTGTACCCTCTGTCTCCGCAGACTCCTGCACCTATGGGATCCAAACAGTGTGCACAAACCATCCGGCCCCTGAGGGATTAAAGAAATCAGTGACACCAGTAAATAGGGTGGTGAGGCCCTGCACCAAACACAAAGTACACAATGTCCCACAATGTTCTCTCTCTCTCTCTCTCTCTCTCCCTCTCTCGCTCTCGCTCTCTCTCTCTCTCTCTCTCTCTCTCTCTCTCTCTCTCTTTCCCTCGCCGCTCTGCTCTCCGCTCTGCTTCACTCCACACCGCGCGGCCCGGCACTCTGTTTACCCTGCCAGCTAAATGGAGTTTGTCAGGTTTGT
>OMKZ01003661.1:5549-15992 GCA_900302535.1 Neoniphon sammara
CTTAGAGGCTTGCCCATGATTGGTCGAATGGTTAATGGCGGGAGGGGCTGGCGGGAAGCACGTGAACAATTTGAAGCGTGAATCGTGGTTAATTGGTGTGAACCTCAGGATATGCCAGAAGCATGGCAGCAAGCCCTGTGCAAGCCATGGCAGGATGAGACTCTTTAGCCCATTTAAAGAACAAAGAAATTAAGGTGTGTCAAATTCAAAGTCTTTTGAAAGGTGTTTTCAGTTTTACCTGTCCACTCTCTTGTCTTTCTTGAATTGTATGTAAGGTTCCTGTTTCTTCTGTCAAATTACTGCTCCATAATCCTCAGGTTGATCCTGATAGTTGTAATAAGCAGTTAGGATCGACTGGTGACCTTGCAACTGAAGCATTGCAATGTTGTAAAAAAAACATCTTGTCAGAAGCACAATGATAAGTCCATATGAAGGTGGGAAAAGAATCCTGCTAAGAGGAATATTCCAATTAAGCTGTGAAAGGAGAAAAACATTAAAAAAAATAAGATGTCCAATTATTTATGTCCATGGAGATACTGTTCTGAACTCCTCTTCTCTACATCTCTCCCCGAGGTATGACTGTATCTGTATTTATTCTGGATGCCTATTGATCTGTCTGTTTGTTTGAAGCCAATTAAGTCCTTTATCCAGCAGCGTTAGTCAGTCAGACACAGACTGACAGAAAGACAGAGCAGAGTGGATGGAAGATTGAATCCAGGCTGAGTCAAAGCATCTCCCTCTCATTCTTGTTTCCTCTCACTGTTTGTTGATTATCATCATCTGTCTGTGAAACACAAAGCAAACAATAAAATAGACAGTTGAGCAGAACAGCTTCAAAGAGTTCCTCCATAACTGTCAGTGCCAGAGAAAAGCTGAAATATTGGGTTGAAACTCGTTTAACAAATGGAAAATTAATAATTTGATCATTTTAATTATTTTTACTAAAGCAGCACTGTTCAATTAATTTCAATTCACCAGCGCCTACATACAACTTCACAAACAATAAAACAGGTAAGAAAAAAAGAACATGTCCAAGGTCTGTCTAGGAAATACCAAACCTTTTCCTCAGTCTGTGGATTAGAATAGCAGGATCACTTGTGTTAAAGAATCCTTGCATTCATCAAGACATTATTGGTAACCCTGAGCAGGGTAGCTTCAGCTCAGTTTGTGGAAAATGGATCAAAATTTTCAAAAGTGACATTGTTGTTTTTAACCTTTCTTACCTCCTTCCTGAAAATTTTAAGATTAAAAAGGCATTTTTGAAATAGGTCTGTTGTCATTTAAGTTACAACATGCAACATTTGCGACTCTCAAAATTAAGACTGCATTTCCCATGAGTCCCCTGGTTTCCTGATTCAAAAAGGATGTTGTACACCCCCCACCACCACCACCCTAATTTCTCTTTGCTGCTCCAGTCATTTTGAAGAGCCAGAATAAAAAGAAGAAGAAGAAGAAGAAGAAGAAGAAGATGAAGATGAAGATGAAGGAGAAGAATCCTTGTTAACAGACAATATACTTTAAGACCAAGTAAGCAAACATCAAGTTCAAACTATGCAGTTAGAATAGTGGAACTAGAGTGACGCTGTGGATTACTGCCAAATTAAGTTCCTGTTTTGTGCTGTAAAGCAATCCAGCAGATTTCTCATTGGTTTGGTCGCATTTGTTTACAGTAAACATACAAATTTTTGTTGTAACGATCAACTGATGTTCAAATACTTGTCACATCTTTAAGAACTGAGGAAGTTTTTATCAGGCTTGAGCATTTGCCATTTTAAAAATGGTAAGGAACATGATCATTGGAGGGAAATCTATTCACAACATAGAGAAAGCTATGCTCACAGCCGTAATAAACCCACGGAGCAATTTAGTAGGAATATACCTTAGATGAAAAGATACCAACAATCTTTTCGACTAAAATAGGTTTAAAACTTCTATAAGTCAAGATGACAAAGGTTAAAAAGCTCAAACAATCCAGCAAACATTTTGACAATGAACAAATGTTGATATGACACCCAGCACCAACACTGAAAACCTGTGCAAATAAAGCAGCAAAATGAAAGTTGAGACATGGTCCATGGTTGACCATAGCTGCTATCTGCATCAGTTTCTCAAACTGCGACCTAAATATCGTCGTGATATCAGTTCATAAGCTGTTCTGATTTTTTTTTTTTTTACCATGCCATGAAATCATATTGTAAAAATTTTGTGAAATTTGGGTTGAGATTGAACTTCCTGCACAGAGCCATCCGTGAAATGTTTGCTGGGACTCTTGCTGGGACTGTCAAATTCTGGCAGATAACACCACAAGCCGTTAGCTAGCAATGGATCAGCTTCAGCACGAAGCACGATCACGTTCAACATCCAAAACTGAAGTCGATAACATGAAAAGTAAACTGCAGGAGCACAGTCTCCACCAATGGGACAACGGGTAAATAATTTCCCCCATATCGCAACAAGTCTAGAGTAAAAAAACAAAACTAGTCCAAAGAGGAATTAAAATCATGTACTGAGGAAGAAAACTCTTCTTAGAGAGCAGTCTCAGAGTAAGAAGAGCACAGCTTGAAATTCATATTTAGAGAAGCATCTTTCTCTGAAGGGATTTTCCACAGTAGTCCTGAGGTATCCATAACAATATCCATGCTAAATTTAATTTTAAAGAGTCGGTACTGTTTATTTTGCATACATTAGTCATGCTTTCCGTGCAAATCAGTTAGGCTCCATCAAAGGGGCCCATTGATAGTTGAGAATCATTGCTAGTCTGTCTCTCTTGATGTCTCTTCTCCCTCGGTCTTTTCAGTACACCTACATTCTCAAGCATCCCCTCTATCTCTCTTTCCCCCTCTCTCTCTCTCTAATCACCACCACTGCCATCTCTTCTATTTTCCCAAATCAATAGAAAAGCCAGAACCTTATCAACACGGTCACAGGCATGAAAAGCATCAGTCAATCCTGTCGCTCGATCAGTGTTTCAGTCCGTCATTCATGGTCCATTCCTGGTAATTTGTTGTCATTCTCCCTGCAATCAGCATCTTCATCTGTGTTTTTTTTTTTTCTTACCAGCATCTCAGCCCTGTCGCTTCTCTCTCCCTCTCTCTCTTTCACTGTCGTTTTTCTCTTTTCTGTCGTTTGTCTCTCTCTCTCTGCTGTGAATCATGCCTTCTGTCAGAGGGAGGTTTTTTTGACAAGCGCTCTCTCTGCCAACCAACACACCAACGCAAACCCTCCTCCTCCTCTCCCTCTTTCACTCTCTCTCTCTCTCTCGCTCTCCTTTTCTTTCAATTCAGCCTCCCTCTACCTCTCTCTCTCTCTCTCTCCTTCTCTTTCTCTATCTCTCTCTCTTTCTGTATCCCTCCCATTTACACTCCACACAGCTTCAGGGCTTTAAGAGCTTTGGAGCTGCAAAGAAAGGAACTTCTTCTCCATCCATCTGCCTCTCTCTCTCTCTCTTTCTGTCTCTCTTTCTCTTTTCCTTCTAGATTTAGTTTGACCTGAGTGGGTTACCCGAGGGAAATCATAATTATCAGACGTTCTAGAAATGAGGTAACATCGGAAATGAAGAAAGAAGGACAGATTATCTATCTATCTATCTATCTAAGTGTCTAAGTATGAAACACTCCATTAGAAATTACATAACAGTAAACAAGAACGCTAAAAAAAAAAATGCTTCAGCCCTGAGAGCTTATTCAGTCCGTCTATTTCATATCCATCTATCTATGTATCTATCTATCTATCCATCTATCTATCTATCTATCTATCTACAGTACCTATGGTTCATTCTCCCACACACTCTTACTCTTCTCTTCTCTCGCTCTCTCCATCCCTCTTGTAGCCCTCTCAGTTTGCCCTCTTCCTCCCACTCCTCACCTCAACGCAACACACATTACTGTGGAGGCGGCAGCGAGAGAAAGAGAGAGAGTGAGTGCAACAATGGATACTCATATACAGTGTGATTTAAAAGCCTGAGTAACAGACATCAACGTCACACCAAAAATACAACACATACAGATGCTGGCGCAAGGATGCGCACGAGCAGCTGGGATATTTTTTGTCATTAAGCAATAATAAGCCACATTTCCATAAACGTAAATGTCAATTTTGCTACTCTCTTTTGCATATTGATGTAACACGATAGTGATTCAACCTGTGGCCAGTTGATGAAAAACGTTCAGTGTCTAGTAGCTCTTCACGGGGAAAAAACCCTGTGGTGCTCAGGAAGTGATTTGTTTTACATTTTTTGATTTGTCTGAAGAACTGGGTAGTTAGCATGAAAAGAGCACCATCTATAGAAACTCAAACTCCATCAACAGAAAATCCATAGAAAAAGGCATCACTTTGCTGCACACTGTTTGATTGACGAGTGATCCCAACACTGTATAAACAATGAGCACTTAGCATCAAAGACAGAGACAAAACAACAAAAAGAGGAACCTTAGGGTCCTCATTTTAAGTCCTACATTTGATAATGATCATGATGATGGTGATGAACAAGCATCTTAATAGTATTCCACTATTCTTTAGTAGACTCTGGATGTTCTCATTGATCCATTTGCACATTTTGACTTAATTGCTTGTTAGTGGGGTGGGGGAGGTTTGAGGTGCCTATGAGCAATGCATTGAATGCCTAGTACATTAGCAGAGGGTGCCCTCATTTCTGTATTTTACACATCCCTGCTCTTCTATGATAAATATTATAATACCATACAGTTGCTGATCTTTCTTAATTAAGAAATTTAGACATTATTTATGAAAATCCTATATTTGAATGGCAAGATGCACCATTCACTCAAGTCTTGTTAAAATTGGGCCAGTAGTTTCCAGGATATCTTGTATGATTGGCACAGATGAACACTGAGTCATACTCCCCCTTTATTCTGCTTGTTCTTCATGCCAGTTCAACTGCTGTTGACTCTGTATGTGTGTGTGTATTTGTGTGAGTGAGAGAGGCAAGCAGAGACAGGGAGAAAGATCTGACAGTCCTACACTGTAAAAAATGCTGCCTGTAAAAATATTGAATTGCATGAAAGTCTGTGGCCACATTTTATTGTTTAGTGTATCAGTGTAATATAACCTGACACATGGTACATACATGAGGGCTGGGTATACTGTGTTTGTATATTTTAATGCAGAATGGTGGACACTTTAAACAAGCAGTACTGTACATCTTATCTCAACTACACTGTAGATCTGAAATATAGAAGCTCTTAATTTCCTATCCATCTTTGCTGCCGAATGATTTGAACAGGTTTGGAACAACTAACAATATTTTCAAGATGAGATGCTCACTGACCATTAAAGAAATACTTCAGGATTAAAGGAACCTACAGCTGTAAAAACATGAGGCATACAATTGTGCTGAGGGGACATATAGTTTGAGGAAACCTAGGATTGAAGGGACATGCATTTGCAAGAATGTATGGTTGAGGGAACATACGCTGGGTCTAAGAGAACATAGGACTGACAGAGCAGGGTTGAAGGAACATAGGAATTAGGAGACATAAGTTTGAAGGAGCAGGGTTGAGCCAGCCTTAGTTGAGGAATCAGGCTTGAGGGAACCCAAGGTTGAGGGAACATAGGACTGCAGGAATGTAAGGTTGATGGAATGTAAGGTTGAGGGAACAAATTTAATGGAACACATGGTTGAAGGAACCTATAGCAAGGTTGAGGGAACACAAGGTTTGAGGAACATAAGATTGCAGGAACATATGGCTGTGGGAACATGAGGCTAAAGGAATATAAGGTTGAGGGAACATACTCTTGGTTTAGGAGAACATAGTTGCAATAGACTATAACTAACAAAGAACGTGTAAACATAACATTACGTGAAGCCTTCATATACCTGCTGAGCTACTGTACAAGTAGGAAAAATAAAGTAAACATGGCAAAGTCAACAGTATATAAAGAGGTCTAAAGGAAACACATGAGGTCGAGCTCCTCTTAATCACCTCCCCTACAGGCTGGCATCACTTGTTCTATTCCCATACATTGAAGGTCTTTAATACAGTGTTTCTGATCAGTGAAGTGCCTAGCCACAAGTGCGGTGATGTCACATTGTTTTATTGATGTTTTTTGTACCCCAATGCGTGTCTTTAGAGCACGTGTATTTTTGCCCTAAAAACTTTTGCCTCAAAATATTTATTACACCTTTTGTATTGCAAGTTATGCAGGATCTAATTTTATAAAATCTAGAGGTTTGGGGACAAACAAAATTGTTTCTTTTTACCCTGTTACTGCAGGAAGCACAATTCTTACATGGGAAGTAGCCAATTATAAAGGCCTGTTTTTTCTCTTTTACCATGCCTGACCTTACTTGTATGTTAGCCAAATTCATTGCTCCTTTGTGAGTAAATGGATGGGGATCCTGAAAAGCTGAGTTTAGAGAGATATCAGAAGACAAACTATATCTTAACTTAGGTTTAGGGTTAGGGTTTCTTTTTTTCACATTTAAGAGAACATAGGATTGATAGAGCTGGTTTGAGAGAACATAGGATTTAGGAGACATGGGTTTGCAGGAGCAAGGTTCTTTCCCAACCCTTGGGGAAACAGGTTTGAGGGAACATAAGGTTGAGAAAATATAAGCTTGCAGAAATGTAAAGTTGAGGGAATAGAAGGTTGAGGGAACATAAGAGTTGAGGGAACATTACTTTTAGAAGACATGGGACAGAGGGAAGGTTGAGGGGACAGAGTTGGGGGAATATAGGGTTGAGGGAACATGAAGATAGGGGAATATAGGTTGAGGGAACAAAAGGCTTGAGGGAACATAAGGTTGCAGGGACATAAAGTTGAGGGAACATAGGGTTGATGAAACAAAAGGCTCAATGGAACATTAGGTTGCAGGGATGTAAGGTTAAGGGGACATGGAGTTAAAGGAACATAGGGTTGAGGGAACATAAGTCTGAGGGAACATGGGATTCAAAGAAAATAGGGTTGCTGGACCAGAGTTTAGCTTTGTAGCACTTATTCTCATCGTTGTCTCCGACTAGTACCTTGCTTGTGTTGTATTAAAATCTCATGTGTATGTCGCTTTGGATAAAAGCGTCTGCTGAATGCCAAGTTGTAAATTGTAGTTGTAATTGAAGGAATCTAATCTTGCACTCGATGACAGTTTTCAGTCTCAGGAATACAGATGTTCTAATGCTCATAATGCAGCTCATTCTATTCTTTTTAAGTTCCTAATAGCACAGGGGATCAATGCACTACTCATTGTCACTGACTACACTTCCCTCTGCAATTGCAGCTGCACTAAAGGCCATGCTGCTTCATCACACAGCTAACAGAATGTCAAATGTATATTTGTAGAAGGATATGTATAATCTACTGTGCAGTGTGTTTTGCACAGAAATTTACACCAATATGTGAGGTCCTGCTCTTTCTCAACTCTTACAGTATATTCAGTAAAACTAAACCGCTGACGTCTTCACCAATTTAACCAAGACAAAACTTCTTTGCATTTGTTGTACATGACAATTACAGTGATTATTCTCACCAACTGTCAGCCTGTCTCCACAGAACTGTAAAACTACCACGCCCTAAAAACACTGTGTCAAACACTCATTTGTCATTATCATCGGTAAAGAATGTTCAAAGATGGTCAATATTGCAGCCAACTCTTGGTAAGCAAATGAATCATGTACCAAATGTTCAATCACCATTTCTACCAAAACAGAAAATGAAGTGGTGGAATCCCAGTTCAGAATGCAGATATATGCTAAGATACTGACTAGAAATGTATTCAAAAACACCAAACAGCTACATATTTCAAAGCCTCTGCACCGTCTACTACTTGACCCAGGCTGAGACAGTTAGAGGTGTAATCCTGTTAAAGCGGGGAGGGAAATACCAAGTAAAGAAACAGGCAGAAATAGCAGGATGATAAACAGAAAGAGTCTGGTAAGCTACTTTGATGCAGCCAGCAGACAGTCTGTTCTAAGGAGGTTAACAGATAAACCAGACAGATAAATAAGTATTCTATGACACTTTTATAACCTCTATTATCAGCCAAGATAATAAAAAGGAGCAAATGAGCTAATTAGAGCAGAGATCCAACAGAAACATCCAGAGAAGAGATAATATATCATCAAGCTAAAAACTGGAGTAATAATACTGCTTTGTCGTTTGATTTTTGGTTTAAGAACAGTATTTGTTAACCTTTATAGCTAACAAGTCTTGCATTGATTGATCAGCTACATCAAACCCCACAGATAAATTATGGTCATCTTTTACAATTGGAGTGCCCCTTTCATCATAAAGGCCAGGCTTTGGTAGAAATATCATTGAGATCAATTTCCTTTTAGCTGGACCTTGATGTAGAGGCCATGCTACACAGGAAACATGAACCAATGTAGATGAACATTTCATGATATTTTCATGACACTTGTTCATCACAGCCCTTCATTTTGCCCTGGTTTCCAATTTTCCATCCCTGCTGAAGGCAGATCAATAAACATTGCCCCATGTGTTGTGGTCTTTTGTGGGATTTGTTGGTCTTGGACAGGCCAACCGCAACTAAAGTCATGGTCTGTGATGCACTGTGCTATGGCTCCCTCTAGTAGCTACTGTGGTGAAGTACAGCCAACTCACAGCTCATCATCACATTGAGCTCAATAGGAAGACCGGGCTAGTCTGAAGAGTCAAAGAGGCACTGGGCCACGGGTCTTTACACAGGAAGCAGCTGCACAGTCAGCACGCTCTGCTGCGTTAGTGTGTGTGTTTGTGCCTTTTGACCATGTACGCAATTACAATAAATGGCTCATGAGTAAGATGAGACAGATAAACAAGAGGAAATGGTGTTTGCTGAAGACCTTGGATTTTGAAACCACATGTCAGCATTAGGGTTGAGCCATTAGGTGTTACACTAAACTCAAAACTGAAAGCCAGACCAATGAAATTCTCTTAGGTGGATCAACAGGATGAGGGAGGTTTCACTGCAGGTTTTACAGAACTTGAGAAAAATCCTCCCACACCACACTGGAGTGATTTTCCCTGATCAGATACAAGCAAGATAATATTAAAAACATATTCGCCAGCTGTGATCAGGGAGGAAACTATCATATGAAAGATGGACGAAAGTGATGGGCGATAAGTAATTATTAATGAAAGGCTAATATCGTACCAATATATATAAATCCAGCCCTGACTGTGAGGAAAGACCTATCACAAATCAGGGAGAAAAAGGAGATGGTTATCAGTGAGAAGAGAATGGCAAAGGAGGGTGAGTGGAGGGAGGGAGGTGAAGAGTAAAGTGAAAATCGGTGAGGTTGAATGAGAGGAGAAGGGGGAAAATGGAGGAGGGGAGAGAAAAGCGAGGCAGGAAACATGCAGTTGTACATTCCAGAGTTTGAGCTGGGGAGCATCTGGAAATCTTTAGGGCTGAGGGGAGGGGAGAAGACAAGAGAGGAGGAGGGGAGTGAAACTGCATCTGCTGAATATTTAGAGCAGACATACGGGGATTAAATCAGTCAGAATTACCTATGGGACGGTGGGGCTTTTAGAAAAATGTTCTCAAATGTTTTCAGACTAATAGTCCACCCTAACCGAATGTGTGAGAATCAAACAAAAAATGATCAAAAAAATTCAAATGCTTGCATAAAAAAAAAATTGGAACAAAGAGATATATTTATG
The DNA here is from genome assembly GCA_900302535.1 of Neoniphon sammara. Classification (NCBI taxonomy): domain Eukaryota; kingdom Metazoa; phylum Chordata; class Actinopteri; order Holocentriformes; family Holocentridae; genus Neoniphon; species Neoniphon sammara. The sequence goes on from OMKZ01003661.1 coordinate 15,168, forward strand.
AGAAACGACTTGCATTGCTGTGTGTAAAATTTTGTGATTCATGGACAAGTAAATCTCATATAAATAATTTCAAATGTGTGAGCACCTTAAAAAATTTATGAATAAAGAGATATGCACTAAATCATTAATGGTTATTAATAATCATTAATGGGATCAAAGATTTCATATAATCTTTTTTTAATGCATGCACATATTTGAGTTTATTCATTTCCATCTCTAAACATTTTTTCACAATGGCAAAAACAATTTACCCTGATTTAATCCTGTACAGATAAACCTGCAAATATAGGAAAGATGAGCTAGACTAAGCATGACTGACTGTGTGTGGGTGTGTATGCATGAGAAAGAAAGTGTGAGAGAGTGTATGATAATAAAGAAGTGACTGAGAGAGAAGAGAGAGAAATAGTAGGGGGAGTCTGACCGACGTGGTCGGCCCCTTCCTGCCTGACTCTCAGCTCAGGAAGTTAAGGCAGAAACAGAGGGAGGGCTGACGCTGACAGAGCAAAACAGACTTTCCTTCTCCCTTTAGTTTTTCCTTATTCAGTCCTGCTCCGAGCAAACAGAAAGAGGAAAGGCAGCGGAGAGGAGGCGGGGTTTTAGATGGAGTAGAGAGAGAGAGAGGGAGTTGAGAGAGATACTGGCAGAGAGCAGCCCAAGTTTCAAACTGTGGAAATATGATGGAAGCCAGCGTTGTTTCCCAGGACACAGGGTGAGTTTTACCGGGATAAACGGGAGGTATGAAGGGTGGGTGGGTAAAATATCGCGGAGAAACTGTATTTTGAAGAAGTGGTTAACTGTCCTGAAGGAGAGGCTAGGAGGGAGGGA
>OMKZ01003667.1:4380-16585 GCA_900302535.1 Neoniphon sammara
TTTGCGTCTTAGCCAGTTTTTTTTTTTTTTTTAGATTATTGTTAAGCCCCCCCTACCTGCTCTTTGATCTCCTGAAGCTTGTTACTCTGCTCCCGGATGTCATGGAGGAGCTGCAGCGCCTTATCGTCCTCCTGTGACACCTCCATTCGAGCCTGCTCCAAACTGCGCTTCAAACTCTGAAACCAAAACAACATACCCACAGAAACAAACATAAGCACACAGCTAATTTTTTGCACCACTGTCCCCAAAATCTATTTTCAACAAATGAAACACTGAGAGTCCAACACCTTTTTTTTGGTTTTACATTGTGACAGTTCCTGGTCATCTATGGTAGTAAAGCAGTATTTTTCTCAGAAATGTCTATGCTCTAACCAACATGTTCTGTCATAATAATGTTTTGTGAAGATTACAGCACTTAAGAGTTTTATCCCCCCACTCGTGCTTGTGCTGACAGCACCAGCAACTGACAACATGGTTAATGAAATCAATAAGATGTATCTAAATTGTCATCTACTCAGATTGTTGCCGCAGTGCCAGATAGATGTCTTCGAAACACATGAAGCCTCGCACAATGCAATTATGATACATCACTTAAATAATGGACCGAAAATGTATCCTTGTAAAAAGGCCCAACATTCATTTAACAATCGAGAGCTGCTACAGTGCCAGTTTCACAGCAGGGTGCCATGGCTCATTAATCATTTGAAGAATACAGGAAAAGTGACTCTACTGTAACAGCTTTTGTTCATTCGAACATTCAAAGTCATAGAATATTTGAGGCCCAATCTGGAATTTCTTTTGACTGCATGAACGTAGGCTGTGTTACTAGGGCAACAAGCTGAGACTAGTCGCAGCTTCCACAAGGTTTTATTTTGAAGCTCAGTTTCCATGTGCGAGTTATGTTTCTACTAGGGAAAGATCGTGGCTGCTACAGAGGCACACAGAACAGAAAATAGGCTTTTTTCCATAACTTTGTTTTTACACCATCATGAATACAATGCGGGGCGAGACAAAGAACAACACACACCATCGTGGTAAGTAAAAGTAACTCTAAGAACAGTAGTTTTCACAGAGAGACGCACTTTGTAATTATGGTAGATGTCAGACGCTATGGGAGATTCACAGAAGAAATGAGAATCATGAAATCCATCCCATCAAATGTCTAAGCCTTTAATGGGTTTGATATGTAACTCATTTTTTCAAAGTTTGCTGACAGCTCCTATCTGTAGTCATGCTTTGAAAGCACATCTGTAGCGGCTCAGCAAGGAACTATAACAACAAAACTGTTTTGAATGAGGGGTGCTCTGAGGCTGCTCTTCCTCCTCACTGTGAGAGAACGTCAGGACAGGTCGCTTCTGGGGCTGTAATGCTGTACCTTTTTTTCACGGTTCAGTTTGTACCTCAGTTTTTAGGTTCATTCACACTCACTCCTCACCTGTCCACTTGATTAGTGCAAAAACCAACCGCTATCTACACAAATCCAAAACAGAGAGTGACGGGGGCGCTGTGCAGGGATTTCAGACTGAGCCTTTAACACCAAAAGACAACAGTCTTATAGTCCCAAACCCATCACAGGAGATCATTTAATGCATCCTGAATATTTTTTTTAATGTCCTCTGATGTCAGGATGGTGTTAATTTGGGACCTGGGAGGCTCCATAGTGTACACAGTCCTTCATGTAGTCTTTATAAAGTGTAAGCAGTACACACTAACACACACATAGACATTAGGGTTAAAAATCAGATGACATCCACTCCCAACATGATGGAAGTGAGGATGTGATTTTATTCAAAAGTTGCAGCGGTATCAGTCTGAAAAAACTGTACAGAGGTCTGCCTCACACTGCCTGGTGATTTTGGGGGAATTATTTAGTATGAAATTAAGAAATACTGAATACCAGCTACAATCCAAAAATATCAGCATCAGCCTTCAAAAACTCATAGCGGTCAGTGCTAATTCTCACACACACATCGCCTCTCTGAGCAAGTGCAACGCTCCGTCTCAGGGTCATGTCAGTAGCTATAGAGCCACTCACACTGCATTCAGTGATGTAGGTGGCCAGGTCCTGTTCCAGGATGGTCCTCTGGGTCTCTGAGGCCTTCAGCTCCACATCCTTCTGCTGCAGCACTGTCTCCAGGTCAGACATCTTCCTCTGGACCAGTGAGATCTCCTGTTCCATCTGGAAACAACATCAAACAGCAGCATGAGCGTGACTTCTCTCCGACAGCTGCATTTCAGCATTTCATGAATCTCTAGAACCCGTGGAAGTGATTTACAACATCTGTTCAGACTGTCGCTGAGATAAGCCTGTCTGTTTAACATATAAAATGTGAAATGCTATAATAACAACAATAATAATAATAAAGATACTGATAATAAAAGTATTTTACAAGATAACAAAATGTATTATGAAGAATTAGTGAAAAAAGAATAGAAACTAAGAAACTAAAGACTATAATTCAAGTAAATGCAAGCCTAAAAACTGCTTTTAAAAATGAGTCAAATGTAAATGCTATTTACCAAAACTTTACCTCATCAGCCTTAGCTTAACATATCAGTATTTATGTGAATGTGTGCACATGTGTATGTGCGTGCGTGTGTGTGTGTGTGTGTGTTTGTATGTGATTGTGCTTGTTTGGTTGCATGGCTGCCTGTGATTGGACCACTAGTGATGGATGGATGCAATTAGATACGCCATCCCAGGGCCTGAGGAGCAGTGGAAACCAGAGGGACAGCAGGGCTGCCAGCACAGCCACAGATACACAGTGACAGCACTTAGTGCAGGGCCACCGCCAACACACAGTCACAACGCAGATACACACTCACAACAACATGGTGACACAGCATGGGGCCACACAGGTGACCATAAAGACGAGTGGTTCAGTGTTTACTAGCTTGTGCTGCACGTCAACCCTACAGAAAATTACTGAACTCAAAAGGATTTGTAACATTCGACACATCTGAGACCTCTGGTGTTACTTTGACTCTAACATGGGTTAATGACGTGTCATTAGCAACGGTGGAAGTGTTGAATTACATTTCCTGTCGTTACTGTAATTGAGGTTTTTGTGTACTTTCTTGAGTTTTGTCCCTTAACTTTTACCTAAGTGATTTTGGCTGAATTATTTTTTATATTTAAATTTCAAATCACATTTATTACAGTGCGCAGTAAAGTGCATGCTAATGTAGAGTGGGAAGGTAATTTTAAGGCAACACTAAGCAATCTCACATTGGCAAGAGGCAGCAGCAAGAGGTAGATTTTTGAACCCAGAAATAATATAAGATGACATCAGTAAAAAGCATACTCATTCTTGGTGAGTGCTCATTTCAGATTTGTACATAACTCTTGAGTTTTGATTTGTCACTTCCTGTGCACCAAGAATGCTTCACGCCGGTGACCCGGCACCCACTTAGTAATAACTAACAATAACAAAGAGGATTAAATTATGGCATCTCAATCAGGGGGGACTGGAAACTCCTCGTCTCTGTTGGGGTCCCACTTTGTGATTAAGGCGAAAGAGACAGGAGTATTTTTATATTTAATAAAAACAGTACATGACGCAACTTTAAGTTCTAACTGCTACATGACATGTTCAAATTTGATCATGGAAGTAGCTCCATTAACATTAGCCAAAATGCCTAATAGACCCTTTTCACAGCAGCCATATGACATGAAATAGTAGGTACTAAACACATGTGTTACTAATCACATTAATTAAGGTTTTGTTCAAACCTGTCAAAAATGCTGCCGTGAAAAAGCTCTATTGCTGTCTAGTTGGTTTGCTAGCCTTGCAAGCTAGTTAATAGACTTTTTTCACAGCAGTAATTTTGACATGAAATCGGGTAAACACAGGTCTTAATAATGACAATAATGAATGTTCAGTTACATTTAGGTCTAACAGAGCCAGGGTCCTGCTATTGTTCATGCTGGCTCACTGGAAAGACTCTGCTGCACTTAAATGGAATAGAACCTTCATTAATGTCATTAGTAACACCTGTGTTTGCCTGCTATTTCATGTCAAAATGGCTCAGCATAGTCTATAAAAACATGTGATATCAAAGAAAAGAAAAGGCAATGTTCAAATTTAATGATGAACTCTTTTTACCCTTTTTTCCCATTACATGGGGGAAAAAAACATGTTATGATGTATGTTTTTTTAAGTCATTCAGCAATAAATTACTTTACACTTATATGATTACTCTTTATACCAGTAGATTTTTAAAACAGTACTTCTACAGCAATTTCACCAGCAGAGTTAAGAGTACTTTTACTTGAGCAGGATATTTCCACTACTGGTCAAACGCAACATATTTTGACAACCTGTGGGTTGAAAAGCATCAGAAGTGCGCTCACAGATGTGTCGTGGAAATGTGTTGGAAGTCCCTCTTCAAGGTCAAGACTCCATAGTCCCTAAATGAGAAATCTGTCTTTCAGTGTAGACTGTGCAGCGACCACAGTGTCATGCCACAGGGACGGCCCCATCTTCACAATTAGTCACAGAGAGGAGTGACAAGGAACATTAAGCTGACATAAACGCGCACACACACACATACACACACACACACACACACACATACCAGCACAGACTGACAGACAGACACAGAAACAGCTACAGTATAAAAGCAGACTGACAAACAAACGGCTGACTTTGCAGGCTCCACCAGCGTGCTCCTTAACGTGTGGAGAGTAATACCTGTGACATGTGTCCTGCACTTCTGGCTGTTTTGTGTTTTTAGAGTAATGGAGTTTTTCCGAGGGAGTTGGTCTTATCTAGAGAGCTGAGGGATGTAGTCACTAATCTGCAGGAGAGAAGAGCGTGGGAGAGGGAGATATAGAGAGAGAATGAGGGAGAGAGAAACCACAGTAAACAGTCTTTATGCACAACCTCTCCTGAAAGCTGAGGGCTGACTCAAAGCTTTTATTTAAAGCACTTACCTTTTATAATCACACTATATAAATGCCACTTTCAGGCTATCAAGTGGGATAATTAAACTGTGCCATATGTGCTCCCATGCTCATCATAAATGTTACAGCATATATAACGACAATGTATCTGAATGTTTTCTACCTGGTAACATTTTGAAGCTAATAAAAAGGAACAGAGGTGCTCCTGCCTGAATGTTCTGATCATTGCAAATCAAAATTCAATGTTGCCATTCATTACAAATAGCTAATCAAGATAATGTGGCCTTATTCCACACATTTCAAGAGCAAATTACAACATTCACAATCAGGCAATGCCCTCAAGACTTGAGAAATTCAAGTAGCACATAAACCTTAAGCGTAAACCTTGTCAGCACTGCTTTACATATATATACTTCATTCATAACATAATCACACAGACATTTAGCAAATCAAAGGATCTTGATCAGAGTTTAGTTTTAATTTCAATGTGGGTATCCTACAGTGGATCCATACTATGCTGACCAAATGTATGCCCATATTCTGGATTAACAGAGACTATAAATAGTCCACTCCTGTTCACACAACTGTCTCTTTAACCACTATTGGATATATTTGGCAGCCTTTGTGATCAAGAGGCAGGCAGGAGAATGAGCGACAGAAGAAAAGAGTGTCTATTAAAAGCATAGGCTCAACTCCCACTCCTCTCCACAGCAACATGCTCAAGTGCTTCAACAACAACCAGAAGCTCATGGGTTTAAACGAGAGAACAACTAACTATAGATAGCAAAGACGAAAATACATACAGTACATGAATACTTTGGTAAACACATTTTGAGTGGATACACTTTTCTTCAGGTAGAGATAATTTTGTTTTGAGTGGGCTGCTGCCTAAAGAGTGTGTCCACTCAGAACGCTTTTCCTAAAGTGAGCATGTACTAGCTCTATTATAGCCTTGACATACAGATGTATTTTCACCTTTATACATGAATAAACAGTGCACTTTTGCACCAGAAACAGAGCACCACTCCTCATTTGCCAAGTATTTTGCCTCCTTAAGTAAATGCATGCAATTCATAGTATAAACCCATGGATATTATGGCTCTAAAAAGCACTGATGATCACATGCAGTAGCATGTGTGGCACAACACAATAGGACTACTTAGACATCAGATGAACAATAGATATTATGAGTCTTTGGAGAGCAGCCTCCGGCACTCACTAACATAATCATGCATCACATGGAACATGGCTTTGCCCAGAAATGTGACTGATCTAATCATATGCTTCAAGGTTCATTTGGTGAGCGAGTTTTTCTGCAGCACAACGGGCCACAGCATGTGGCCAATCTGTGTCAAAATACTATCTGGTATTTCATCATCATTGACATGACATGATGCAGGAGCAGGTGGCTTGTAATGAGTGATGGCGAGTCAGTGGAGCAGCGGGGTGAGCAAAGCGTTAGCTGAGGTGAGCTGCTGCTTCTCGCACCAGCTGGTCAGGCTGTGAACACTTATCATCAGTGGCATGTACTCCTGGTTTATTGAGATGTTTGCATGTCCTGCATGTGTACCAAACGTCATTTTATCAGTGTTAAGGTAGTGTCGGTGGTCAGAGAAATCATTCTGACCTTATCGAAAGGTTGAAGGCCTGATCCCCACCAGAATAAAGGTGCTCACCCTGTGAAAGTGTCTTTGAGCAAGACAGTAAAGCTAGCGGACCCACTTCCACAACTCTAACCTCTGATCCCTCTGATATAATTTATACAAAGACAATTACACTGCTTGTAACATGGTGCCTGAAGTGTTGTAAACTTCCTAAACAATGTGTACAGCTTCCTCAGCAGCGAGCCATTGGTACAGTAGGTGGTTACACGATGCCATCCTAGCATGAAACACCAGATGGGACTCAGATCTGGCTGTCTTCCTCCTAGACTCAAGTGCTAGCTGACTGCCCATAATGAGCTGAGCTAACAGACTGTGCAGCTGGGCTCCTCCTCTGTAATAATTAGCTCCCTGAAAGCAATTACCAATAACTATACTTTTAAAAGCTCATTACAAGCAGAAGGATGACAGTTTGACCACCAGGCTGAGCTCTGTGCGTCGGTTGAACATTTCTACGCTCTCACAGCTGACCACCAAGACCCGAAATACTTGTATATGTTGCAGTCCACACAATGATCCTTTAATTTTGCAAGGATTTATCATTTTGTTGAAGGCTATCCAAGCCACGTAATTACCTAGCGCCAGGCATGCTCCACAAATGCTGGTGAGAGCTCATCAACAAGAAAACGTTAAAATCCATGGAAGAACATTGGCTTCTAACTGAGTCGAGAAGCTCTTTTTCTGTGGGTTGAATAATGTGAGTCAGAGCTGTTGAAGAGGAGGAGAGTGGAGAGAGGTTGCATCCCAGTCATGGTGTTGCTCTACATTCAGACTGCAGGGTGATCAGGGGCCAGTGCTACTGTATGGGCTGTAGGCGGCAGTGAATCACAGACCTGTTGCAACAGTGTAGTGGCACAGATTCCTCTCTAACAACAAGCTCACAGTCCTGCTCCCATCCACTCCCATCGAGTTTGATCCATCAGCTCATCCTCTCCACAGATAAAATGAGACGTTTTATGCCTATTGTCACGACAACAGCAAATTAGTAATACCACAGCCACGCAAGTAGGATTGAGTGCTTCAGGCTGTTGCCACAGCAGCATTTTTTCTGATTCAGAAATGGCTTGCCAGCTTCATAGTTCCCTGCAAAGCACCACAGGCTTTGTAGCTTAGGCGGGCTAAACCTGGCCAAAGCTTGTATGGGACTTCATCCAAACAATCTGAACTTGATTTTGATCCTCTATTTCATCAAATGATCGCTTGAAGGATTATTATAAAACACAACAGATAAAACACAACAGATAAAAGCATAATTCCCACTCGCACACTCTATGAAACAAGGCACTACCCCCATGACAAAAGGTACAACTGTGTACCTTTTTTCTGACAGCACTTCACTGTGCATTTGGCAGTAACAGAAATAAGTTTGTGTCATCCATGGCTGTGAAAATCTGCCTTTCCTTTAATAACTTTTGCACTGATTTTTTTTTTTTGCATTGGAACCAGGTATAATTGACATCCAGATAGTGTTGATAGTAGTACTGGATGCTCTCATTCCTTTGACTGTAAAGTCCAATGTCACAGAATAGTGACAGGCACTCTGACTTAAAGACCTTGACCCGAAATCACTGAAACACTGGAGAAAAAAAAACAGCAGTTATTTGTGGTGTACCTTACATTTCTACTGTGTGGTCGCATATTTTTCTTATTCCCATGGATAACCATGACGTCACATTGAGATATTTCCAGAGCAGCTACAAAATTGATGCCAAAATTGTCATAAGACAAGTCTAATCAACGGTTACATCATATCAGGTTTAGATGTCAGTCTCTCAAAATCAAACATTATAGACTTATTTATAGATCCACCATTTTGAACTGACGATATTAACATAGGGGGAAATCCATCGCTGAAGAAGCAGTGACTCCAATTTCTGACTCCAACAGCAACATCAACAGACCATAATGCAATGCTGCCACAAGATGTTGCCAAAAGGCACTTTCAGTAAGAGGTATGGGTCATTCTGGGAAATGTAGGAAAGTGCACACTGATGTAGAATTAAATGTGGCAGGTTGAGGGAAAGTGGGCACAGCAAAAAGCAAATTATATTGTATTATATATACATGATATTATATATTGCAATACAACTCACAAATTGATAGTGTAGGAGTATCCTAGGGTGGATGTTTGCTTTAAACAAGACTTTGACTCTCTATGATCATTAAAGATCCCCCGGTACTTGTTGCAAGATGGGATGGTAAACTCAGTCAACCATGGCCACAATTATCCTTTAATCACTAATTGGCTTGTATTGTTTCTAAACTCTCCACTAAGAAACCAGATATGTGGTGACTGCTGCAGTCCTACGTAACCCAACGAACAGAGCATGGCACTAAACCAGCTGGGGTTGTGCTCCAACTCTCATCAGGGCCATCAGCGCTGAAGATGTGTTTGCATTCGTAGTACTGGGCCTATAAGATACGCTGGATGAATGAACAGCATTTGAGCGTCCTGGCAGTCATGCATCAACCAGGTGGGTGCTACTTGGTGGTGATGGTCGAGGTGAGTGACTATCACTGTCTATAAAAACACACTGAGCGCTTGGGAAAGCACTTGAAAAATCCAATCCATCATTATCATAAATCCAGCCGATAAAGAGGATCATTGTGGGCTTCTGAGGAGGCTTTTGGGAAAATGACACTTGAGGATATAGGAGAGCTAGAGCAGTAGAGCTCTCTCTTCACGACTCACATTAGCATGCACAAATCTGCACTGGAGAGAGTTAATCTCTGTCTGTTCGCTGCTCCCTCCCCTTCTCTCTCTGTGACATCTAATGCCGTTTTGGCCTGCCTGCTCAAACAAGTAAACACTTATTCCAATAAACAAACACCGACAGAGGTGCTGCACAATCCTCCTGACAACATGAAAGCATGACATTTAACCTTTTCTCGACAAAATATATTCTAATCCCTTCTAAACATATTGTAGAAGATTCATCAAATTAAGCATGAATCACGTGATCTGTAGTCTTTATATTTTCTATCAGTACACATTTATGTTATCAATTTCAATGCACTAGCAGGTAATCAGTTTCATACTATCAAGTGTTTGGCACCTGGTAATTCAAAGCCATACGAAAGTTTGTTGATGGGTAATAGGAAATTATACTATTATCTTACTTATGGGAAACTCACAAAATGTTTTATCTATCTATCTATCTATCTATCTATCTATCTATCTATCTGTCTATCGATTCATCTCTGTGCCAATGTATCTATTCTCTCTGACCAAATCCCTCACTCTCCCTCATTAATATTCAGTTTTGTTCCGCCTTAACAGTACTGTCAGTACTGTAACGTTGCGATCCAGCTGAATAGGCGCCAGAAAGAAGCAGCAAGCTTCCTTCACCTCTTCTCTACCCTTGGCGGAACCTGCTGTTACCATAGAGATACTTTCATCCAACCACAGTCTTCATCATGTCAGAGTTTTTCCCATTGCCTTCATTTTTTTTTTTTTCTTGCAAATTTCTTTTCGCACCGAATCTCAACCCCAACTAGTTCAACACTTTACCGACTGGAAGCTGAAAGTGAGTGTGGGAGATTCTCGCACGATAAGCCTCCACATAAACATTGTCTCGCAACTTCCCAGATCTGGGTCTAGGTTAATACAAAGAAAATGATAAAGCATGCAATGGTCTCATTAGAAGCATAAACAAACAGCACACAACAGTGAGGAGTTACACTCTGACCCCCCCTCTGCTTCCCCCCAGTGAGTGATAGCCATCTATATGAGTGGAAGCTACTGTAAGCACAGCGATGAAGAGCGATGGGTAAACAAAGACACAGCATTTCAGAGTCGTGACCAAGAATAGCTCTCGCTCCTGATAGAGATAAAGCTCCTGTATAAGCTCAATGCTGCCAGTGCTATCTCATCACTCTTCAACCCCCAGCTGTAATGTCAATCAATCAATCAGCCCATGGTACCAACATCCTGAGGAGGGGGGGACAACAGCAATGCACTATAGCAGTTCAGAGCTATTTCCATTCTTTCCCTGTCACTGCCATCTACAGCCCCCTTCTTCCCCTTTTCCCTACATTATCTTTGACAGGTACGCTCAGTAAAACAGTACGGTACTTACTGAGAGCCTGCCAGCGCTGACAGTTTTTTTCTGTGATGCTCCTTAGAAGGGGCACTTCCTCGTCCAGTGAGCCCGATCATGTGGGGTCTCCCTCGGAAGCCACCAGCCAGTACGAGAGCTTCGCTGGTTCATCAAATTTGGGGATGTCATCCTCACTGGGGAGAGAGAGTGCACAGCCGCGGGGAGAGAGATATGCGCTGTGGCAGGGCAGAGAGCTGCGAGGCAGTGAGAGCGACTGGAGATTAGCGCTCACAGAGAGATAGAGAGGAGGAGAGAGAGGGAGGGAGTGGAGGAGTACAGAGAAACTGCATTGTAGAGTAATGCAGTAGAGCGGTGATCACATAGACAACCAGAGGAAGCGCTCACTCTCTCTCCCTCGCTCCTCTCTCCCTCTCTTTCTCTCACACCCGCTCACCCTAACCCCCCCACACACCACACACACTCTTTCCTCCTCTCCTCATACTGCAGCAGTCTTCGCTAATCACAGTAATACATGCAGCTCGACACACTGCCTTAACAGCCTAAAAAGCCTAAATTGTGCAGATCACTGGTGACTGTAAAGACAGCGATGTGCACCAAACATCATTCTAAACAACCAGCAGACAGGGCAAGGATATTATTAAAAGTCTGCTTCCATTTGCAAATAAACACAAGAGAGAGTGATGAAAAAGAGATTTCTCATTTCTTGAAAGAAACCAGTGTGAGTGCAAAGCATTCTCCACACACACACACACACACACCGTAAACACTCCTCATTAACTCTGTGGCTGAAAAGGATAACATTGTGAGGGTTTACAGCGAAAGGGACATCAAAAACAAAACTTTAAATAACTGCATATTTTATATTCAAGACATAACACAAAAACCATTCACGCAGAACCATTTATGCATTAGTCATGCTTTTAACAGCTGATGTGCTATAAAAAGCTGTTAAATGCAGTTATGCCTTTTTACACCAAATTCAATCTGGGGTTTTCATTTGTGCCCCTTTTATTTTACTTTGTTTAGAGTTAGGGTACACATGGTTACACATGACATGACACATCTGGTAATATTATATAATACTTATTTTGACAAAAATGGTTAGTGATTAGCACCAAACGCTTGATATTGCTCCACTTGAAAACTACTTACAAAGCAATACTATACCATACAGTTTATACTACAAACCAACAAGATTTCCACTGTGAAAACTCTCAATTATTTCCATTCCTGAACATATATATGAATAAAATCCATGCTATTGACCTTAGTTGCAGGTGTACCCTCGTATGCAGTTTACTGTTGTGTGCAGTTTACTGTAACAGTGCTGTAACAGAGTGCACTGTAACACTGTACATGTCATGTCACAACCTAACAAGGTCCCCAGAGTCTGTCACACTCATTTGGGTTAGCCTCAATTTTTTTGTCCTTATGCTAGTATGAGCCAAGTGACACCTCATCATGATACTGACTTCCAAACACACACACACACACACACACACACGGAACAGATGGCAGAACCTATCCTGGCAAGCAGTACTCCATCAGTACAGCAGAAGGTGAAGGTACAGTACTGT
>OMKZ01003670.1:4948-15133 GCA_900302535.1 Neoniphon sammara
AAAAGTCTGGAGGTAAAGAAATAGTTGAAGGATGCAGCGGCAAAGTATGTAAGGATAAAGAGAAGACCATGGAGAGGGAGTTGGATGAGGGAGCATCTAGTATAAAGCAGAATAGATTTTAAATATTTATTAAGTGATCACATGAGAAATGAGTGAAGTGCAACATTGGCATAGTGCTTCTTCCTCCCATGCGCTGTCACTTGTATTGCAACAAACTGTGCTGCCAAATGAAAAAAACTTGTGAAAAGTATTTTTATATTTCCAGTCTTTAACCTTTTGACCCTTCATCAGGTTTGAGGACTATTGGCGTCATCACCAAGCTAGATTTGATGGACGAGGGCACAGATGCCCGCGATGTGCTGGAGAACAAGCTGCTGCCACTGCGAAGAGGTGTGTGAGTGTGTGTTACATAGCGAGCCATGTGTGAGCCAGATTCACTTTGTCTATTGTGCTCTTCTCTTTCCCAGCCTCTTTTAATCTTTCACACTCTCCCTTTTTTTCCCTAAATGGCATAAAGCAACAACTAACTGGCCATATTTGATCCATTTTCACCACCACTTCTTCTTTTTCATGTTATCCCTGCCTTCCAGTCATCTGTTTCCCAAGATTATCATCCATTATTCTTCTCAATCCGGGTCTTTGTTCGCTCATCTGCAGGTTATATCGGCGTGGTGAATCGCAGTCAAAAGGACATTGATGGGAAGAAAGATATCAAGGCAGCTTTGGATGCGGAGAGGAAGTTCTTCTTGTCCCACCCTGCATACAGGCACATGGCTGAAAAAATGGGCACCCCACGCCTTCAGAAAGTGCTCAACCAGGTGATCCTCGATTTATTCCCAGTGCTTTTCCCAAGTGCACTCTGCATAATTAATAAGAGTGCGGCCCTTTTTATTCGCTTCCATTGTACAACGCCCCTTCCTGGGTGATGTAAGACTGCCAGTAGATGGAAAACTCATCAGCTTTTTAAAATTCAGCTCTTAATAATTTAACATCTCGTATCACTCGGCCAGGCATTCCACATCGTTTCAAATTTTTTTATTGCATCAGTGTTGTTTCCTGTTTGATTACATGATGTGTTGTGCGTTGCAGTCTAGATTGGGATACCTCTCCATAGAGCCAAAATGCCAATAACATAATCTGCTTAGTGACGTCACAAGTGATTATAATTTGTTTAATTTTGGTTGGCTGGTGTTTGTGTTTCCATAGCAACTGACCAACCACATCCGGGACACGCTGCCAGCGTTCCGCAGCAAGCTGCAGTCCCAGCTGTTGGCCCTGGACAAGGAGGCCGAGGAATACCGGGGATACCGACCTGATGACCCGTCCCGCAAGACCAAGCAGCTGTTGCAGTCAGTACCACTCTGTTTTTTTTTCCCCCAACAAGGGCATTTACGTTACATTTAGTTCATTAGAAAAGTGTGCCTGCTGCAAAATCACTTTACCTTGAAGAAATAAGTCCTTACGCCGCAAAAAATCTCCATCTTAACAAGTCATTTAATCTCACATTCAGTGATAAAATCTTGTTTTTCTTCAAACAAGTGGAAAAATCTGCCAGGGGGATGAGATAATCCCACTTGTTTCCAATGCTAGTCAGCTTGTTTATAGAATTTTCTTGAATAAAGTGTGATTTTTTTTCTAGTGGGTTGATCTGCCTTATTCTGCCTTGTTTCAACATATTTATACTTCCTGAAACAAGTGACACTGCATTGGAAACAAGTGGGATTATCTCATCCCACTGGCAGAATTTTTTCCACTCGTTTTAAGAAAAAACAAGATTTTAAAGACTGAATATGAAAAGTAAATGACTATTTAAAATGGAGGCTTTCTTGCAGTGTACATCCCAAACATTCTCCTTCTTTGACACTTTTTTGTTTTTTCAGGATGGTGCAGCAGTTCTCTGTGGACTTTGAGAAGAGGATTGAAGGTTCAGGAGACCAGGTGGACACAGTGGAGCTTTCTGGTGGTGCTAAAATCAACCGCATCTTCCATGAGCGTTTCCCCTTCGAGCTAGTCAAGGTGATATACCAGCCGCAGTGTCTCATCTGTCTCTCCCTTCCTCTCTTTTCTGTTTTCTCTCTCACCCTCAACCTATTTCCTCCCTCTTTCCTCCCTGTTTTTCATGCTGATTGCCTCTTTATTTCTTTAATTCTCTGTTTTCTAACCTCCTCTTTCTGCCCCCCTCAGATGGAGTGTGATGAGAAGGAGATGCGTCGAGAGATCAGCTATGCCATCAAGAACATCCATGGTATCAGGTGGGAATTTGTTTACTGAAATGTCTGATCATCCTCCTTCTTTTTTTCATTCTCTTCGTCCTCCTCTGCTCTGCCACAGCAATTTTTCATCCTACTTGGTGTCCACCTCCCTGCTGGCCCATTCTCACCAGTGATTCCCCAAGAGACACACAGGCATATACACATATATTCACTAGCAAAGCTATCACTCCCTGCTTCCAGTGCCTGTTAGCATAATTCATTCCTCTTTATAGTTTGTTGACAAAAGAGACAGCCAGAAACATAAAAGTTGACACGGGGGACATCATGACAGGTTAACAAAAATACAAAACAGATGTTTGGATGTGGTTTGCCAGCAGTCTAAAAATATATGGTTTGAATGGGAATATATGAACAAGGGAGGTGGAGTATGCCATTTTTTTTTTCACTCAGTCCTGCCTCTCTGTGTGTTTCTATATTAATTCAGCAGTGGTAGGCCACCACAGCCAAAAAAAAAAAGAAACATGCCACACATGCTAGACAGAAAGTGAACTTATAAGAAGTGTCACATTTTAGATCCAATTTATTCCAAAAAGTATGACAAATGAATGTCTGCTATTTAGAATTAGCACTTTTATCACAATAAAACATTGTAATAAGAACAGCTTCAGAGCTGCAGCTGGCAGTAGAACCAAAATTGGGATCAAAAGCATGGATAAATGTGGAACCAAAACCAAGATGACCGCCAAAGCACAACTGCTACATAAAAAGCATATTATTTATGGCATCTAATCACAGGCTATCATCACCATTGCGTGTGTGCGTCTCTCTCTTTGTCTTGGTGGGCATCAGGACTGGGCTGTTTACCCCAGACATGGCATTTGAGGCCATTGTGAAGAAGCAGATTGTTAAGCTTAAGGAGCCCTGCATCAAGTGCGTGGACATGGTCATACAGGAGCTGATTAACACCGTGCGCCAGTGCTCCAACAAGGTAACTTCTCTCCATCTCCATCGTTACCCCCAGTTCCACGTGGAAATGTCAAAATAAAGACTGTTAACGATGAAAGCTGAATGAATGGGGAGCAAGTAAGGACAGAAGGAAGGAAAGCAGCAAGGAAGGAAGGAAGGAAAGAAGGAAGGAAGGAAGGAAGGAATGAAGGAGAAGACTTGGTGATGGTTGGATGGATGGTGGATTTGGGGATGACAGATAGAACAATGTAAGATAGAACAATGTTACAATGTGACAAATAGAACAATGTAACAATGTGACAGATAGAACAAAGTAACGATGTAAAAAGGACCAGAGGAAGGATGAAAAGATAGAACGAAGGTAGGCAACTATTGACAAAATCTACTGCTGGCAACTGGTTTGAGTTTGGATTGATGGACACTGACAAAGTGTGTGATGTGATTTCAGCTGGAGTGCTTCCCCAGGCTGCGTGAAGAAACGGAGAGAATTGTGACCTCTCATATCCGAGACAGAGAGAGTCGGGCCAAGGATCAGGTAACGTCTACTTACGGAAATATTCAACCACACACAGGACATGTATGACATGCACGCACACGTATGCATGCAGAAACAGAGCATTTTTTCCAAATCTATATCCAAATTGTGATTATATACAAGTTAGCACATTCCCCATGTAATAAATATATATATAGAGATAGATAGATAAATAGATAGATAGATACATAGATTAAGTATAAGAATGAGCTGCACTGACTATTTTTGCGTGCATTTGCAGGTTTTGCTGCTGATTGATGTTCAGCTCTCTTACATCAACACTAACCACGAGGACTTCATCGGCTTTGCTAAGTAAATGTCTCCAGAGGCCACCCATTAGCTTGACTCCACCATGATAATATATTTATGATGGAGCTGTACCTTAGGGTAGTTAAATGGACTATCAATAAGGGATTCATTTAGACATATGACTCACATTTATAATTGAAGATATCCTGCCACTGTCTTCTTCTGCTGTTGTTTTTCTCTTCCTCTTTCCTTTGCTCCTGCTATCAGTATCTTAATGTTTTTTTCTCCCTGTCGCCCTTTTATTCCTGCCATCTCTGCGTTGTTTTCTGTGCCCCAGTGCACAGCAGAGGAGCAGTCAGACTAATAAGAGCCAGAGTTCAGCAGGAAATCAGGTGAGCATTTGTCACGTCTCATGTGTCACACACAAACAGCAAAGCGCAAGGTCAAGGGAGCGTACTGCACACTGCACCCACACAGTGGGAGGATGGCTACTGCAGAGAAAATACAAAGAAAGAGAGAGGGAGATGCTGAAGTGAAAGAGACATGACCTAAGATGTTCTCTTTCATCCAAGTAAACCATTTGCACATATTATATCTTAGGTACATTTTAGCCTGCACCCGCTGTGTTTTTAATTTATTATTACTGTATTAGTTTCTTTTTTTAGTCATGCATGCTTTGTTATATTCTGTTATCTTTGAGGCACCATTTGTGTACACTCATTTGTTTGCTTATTGGTGGTATGATTTGATCCAAAACAAAAAACAAATTGGGTGCTACTACTTTATACCACCATCATCATTGGTGTTGTTGTTGAGACGTCTCCCTTTGTTTGAACCCTTCCTGTGTCATCAAGGTCCCACTTTGCATTTCATCCCCATCCCTTAGTGAGAATCTCAGCTGCCCTCTTATGGGTGTCTGTTGGTGAGTATCGCTTATTGTGGGTTATGTGGGTTTGCTATGTCATTTCTGCCTGCAGTAACACTTCTGCCCATCGTGGGGTGCTCTCCAGCACCGCTTTGTAGGAGCGTCTCTCTATTTTCTGTCTTCTTCTTGTCACATCACACGGGTGGAGCAAGGAGTGCAATCTCATTGTCCTAATTGCTAAAGAACGGCTAACTGCTCAAGAATGGCATTTGGCTGTGTAGGCTTCTGTTTGGCAGAGAAATTTGCTCCCCAGAGATGTTGCACCAGAAAAGTTGCCTTGCATTTTCTACAGTGCAACCAGGTTTCTAAATCCTCCCCCCCTCGTTCCTTCCTGTTGCAGGCCTCCTCTCCTCCCGCCTCAGGCCTGATTGTAAGAGTTTACGCTCTAACGGTTTACTCTCTAACACCCCCAAGGCCTGCAGACTACAAGGGGTTGCCAGCTAGACTTAGATATAAATTAGATTTATGCTAAACCAAAAACATGCTTTTAACCCTTTGTAACCCAGATTTGATAATTTTCCCATGTTTTTACAGTAATGAAAATTATCACATCAAGGACTCATATGGGTACAAATAAGATTTTTTGCAGTATCCTTGTACAGATCCAGTCACAAAAGACCTCCCTCTTTATGCTGTGCAACGAAAGGCTTTGTAATCTTTTGGGTAACCTCCTTAGTGAGTCTTAGGCTGTCCAAGACTGACACTAAGCTAACCTTATAATCACTCGGCGCTATGCCCACTGGCTTGTTTATGTGGGGCCTGTAGGGTTAATACACCTAACACAGTGGATACTCATACACATGCTTAATTGTGTGCCCGAAGCACTTAACACAATGGTCACTTAACAAGCTAACACGGGCCTTTGTTTGTGGCATTGTGAACACAGTGCCTTGAATCACACTGCACTGAAACACAGTCACAAGTCAGGGTCTGAATAACTCACAAAGACACACATGTACACAGCTAACATTTCATTGCATTTTATGCATTGATGATTTGCACAGATTGATTTGGGTACGTTTTACCCACAACTTGTATCATTTTGTGGTCGTATAATGGAAGTCGTTGAATTGCAGAAATTATTATGGGATGAAGAGTTCTTGTTGTTGCCCCCTTGTATTCTTTTCTAATTTTTTTTATTTTACTTTGACACTACAGCCATATCCGACCTTTGACCTTACCCCTCCCTGCAGGTCATCCGCAAAGGCTGGCTGACCATCAACAACATCAGCATCATCAAGGGTGGAGCCAAAGAGTATTGGTTTGTGCTGACCGCTGAGAGCCTCTCCTGGTTCAAAGACGATGAGGTGAGTTTAGCTTCCTGCTTTTCATCAAAGTTTACATGTGAGACTGATAGATGGGTATTTTGAGCTTGTGCAGAATGGAACCAGCAACCAGATTCATTCATACCATAGACAAATAACAATGTAGTGATTTTATCCTTTGGTTGATGGATTTGTTGGTCCCACATGGCTCTGCTGGTTTTCTCATCCTGGCGCTTTTCAGGACCAGTTGTCCATCTTAATTCAGCTCTGCTGGTCCCATCGGTGGGGTTGTCATTACGAATACATGCTGCGGGGCCGAGCTGTGTTCAAACCCACAGAACTTTATTTTGAATTCTTGTGGACATCTCAAGGTTTCCAGAGATACCAAATATGTCACGCTGAATTAAATTTGTTATTTGATGTGATCGTGCAGCCTTAAAACAATATCATCTTGAGTTTGAATATTTCACTCTGTAAAAGTGCGATGTAGTGAAGCGTAACCAGGAGATATAGAATATAAACATGCCATTGTCATACAATATGGAAAATACGGTTTTCCACACAGTTTTATTATGTAATGTATCGTCACTAGTGAGAACAAATCAGAAGGAGAAGAGCGAATAGTGTAACAGGGTGAAGATTTATTAGGGAAGCTCGGCAGTCCGGTCCACTACCAGTACACTCTTTGGCAGTGGTGACCCTGCATTGGCAGAAAGTAATATTTGGTCCGTCCTGCTGGCTTGGCAGGCTGATGTCTATCTGCCTGTCTGTGCCTGCTGTACAGGTTGGAGGATATTCTGCACAGCAAGTGTAGACAGGCGGACACACTGCAACTCCCTCAGCCAGTCGCCCTTCTTGCTCGCTCTTGGTTTGTTGTTTGTTTATTGGACATTGTTTAGCCTATTGTCGGGGTGCTGTTGCAAGAGTCCACAAGATAAACAGTATATAGTAAAATTCAGATTGATAGAGACAATAGTGTCCTCTCCAGCCTCCAATATAAAGCACATTTTTGCGCAGCTGTGATTGATGATTCCAATTTAAACTGGGCAGTCGGACAGCAGCTGGTCAATCGGTAACATTACTCAGGGCAGATGTGACAGGACAATTCACAGTTCGTTAAGCGTTCAAACACGGATGATCAACATGATGGAGCAGATTACTCGATGGAGGATGTAGAGGATTTGGACGCCGTCCTGTCATTCACTCTTTCTTTCCATTCATCTTTTCTTTTGTCTTGTAGTTTTTCCCGTCTTTTTTTCTGTCTTTCTTCTCTCTCCACCTCTTTCCACTGGGAGTTAAGGCATTTGCTTCTTTTTTGCGAATTTGGAACGGTCCCAATTCCAACCAAATGTTCACTCACAGACACAAAAATAAATGAAAGCATACTCAGCTCAGACAGCACATGGACTGCACTGCGTTGGGTTTACAGATTGTCATTTGATACGTTAGTGTGGTGATGTAGGAAATTATAGACTGCATTGGCTTCGCCTTGTATATTTCTGTTTTACACTCCTTGAACTTTCTATAGTCTTGCACACACACGCACATACACACATGCATACACAAGCATACACACACACACACGCACACACACACATGCATACTCACACACACCCTCCTCCCTCTCTTGGTGTGGTTGGCAGTTGCTTTGGAACTGCGCACATTCTTGGCAGGAAAATCACAAGTTTTTAATCCAAACATCAGCCTCCAATGTTTTAGCGGGGAGAAACCCCTCTATTAAATATCAATATCCCCCCTCTCTGTTTCTGAACCTTCAACTTCTTCTTAATAATCAGCTCCTTTCCATCCGTTCACTGTTTTGCATCTACAAGATATATTCCACCTACTAATGCAGAGATAATACCACCCTTAAACTATGTCTAAGTTAAACTTGTACGTCCATTCTCAGATTTCATAATTCATAATTCCTATGTACTCACTACAGGCCAACACCAACATACACTTTTCACAAACTGCCCTCTTAAATTGGCTAATAAATTGACTCTATGGTCAAATGTAAAGCAACTTCAGTCTATATCCCTTCTACACTGGGGGCGTTTGCTGAGGTATTTATTGCACCATCTGCAAAATACTTTTCTTACCACCCTTTTGCAGTCATTTGACACCACAGCCATGTAGCACACATCAGTGTCCTTTCTATTAAATACACCAGGTCTGCTTTGGCTGCCCACCTAAATAACTTCACTGGAGGTGTCTGACTGTATTTTCAAACTGCACTTGATTGATTGGCCTCCGTTCCTTTGGCCTGTGTTTGATTCTTTGCAGCCACAGTGGCTCCTCCCCCTCCAGTGGACCACATCTTCATCAGAGCGCTCGGCTAGCAGCCTGCACACTTACTCATTCAGCTCTTATACAATAAATTTTGGGAACTTACTATTTTATGAGGCCATAACATACTTTTGGGTTTACACTTAAATCTTTCCGGCACTGTGTGGCTCAGGATTTAGATCTTTACATGGCTTAATTTTCACAGCAATTTGTCCAAATCTGGAAAATAGGAAATTTGTGATGTATGTTTATTCCATAAAGAAGTGAAAAGGAAGTAAGAGGGTGTTAAAATGCACTTGTAGGACAAAATACAGACGAGGAGCATGGGTGCCTAACAGTACAAATGGAATTAAATAAAACACCAATAAAAACAGTTGAGGCTGAAGACGGAACAGATTTAAAAATATAATAATTTTTGAAACCTGGGTTGCCCACATCATGGGCCCACAGAGAGACAGACAGACAGAAAGACAGACAGACAGACAGACAGACAGACAGAAGAGGGTCCGTGCCCAGTCTAACCAATGTGCAGACTACTGTACACCAGTATGACAATGAACAGGTAGTCTGAACACTGGGTGGACGGAGCCGGAGTCAGAGCCAGGCCTTGTGGTTGTCTCTGCCATTCCAGATGCTCGCAGCTCTGCCGTCTGTGCCCTCCCTTCGCCCCTCTCCATTTTGGCACCAAGGACTCGGGATCCCATCTACCGAGCCCCCGCGAAACTGCGATTCGCCCCGTCCGCGTCGCCGCTCTTCCCCCCTCTTGGTGTGCGTTTGTTGGTTTGTTTGTTTGTTTTGGTCGGTCTTTCGGCCCTCGGTCCCCTCGCGGTCCATTTTGGTCATGCCGGCCATGTAGAGTATCCAGTCTTGACGTGGCACATTCGACTCAGACGACTGGGACAGACTGGCTGCACGTTCAGGGAGGGGATATTACAAAAAAGAGGGAAAGAGAGAGAGGGAAGGAGGGGGAGAGTGAGCGAGAGAGGGAGAGAAAGAGAGAGGAAGAGGGAGGGACCTGTGTGACCATATATGGGCTGTAGTGACCCCTTTGGGAATACAACACAGAAAGGGTCTGCAACGTTTTCTTGCCCTTACTTCTTCCCTCCTCGTCCCTTTAATTCTTACCTGCAACCATCTACCATCACTTTCCGGGCAACATCAGACCAGACACGGGCTTTCTTTCCCAAATCTTTCGGAAATCCACTTCGTGTTCCCTCTCCTCGGTCTCTCTTTTCTTCACCAGCCGTCCCTCTAACTTCTCCGCTCTCCCTCCTTCCCTGGTTCTCTGTGTGCTGCTAAGCACTACCAGATGTTGAGTTTTAACGCCAGGCTGTCATTTAATCTCTCTCTCTCTTTCTCTCTCCCTCTCCCTCTCACTCTCTCTTCAAAAAAAAAAATCAGGCAGGAAGTGGGCCCCTCTGGAATGGAAAGAAAAAATATTGAAGAAATATAGAGGGGGAGGGATAAAAGAAAAGGGAGATTGAAGAAAGATGGAGGCCGGGATGGAGCGTAAAAACGAATGTTGGAGTTTTCTCTCTTCCCTCTGAACTCCTTGAACTTACCCTCAGCATCTGTCACAGGCTCTCTCTGAGAAGCTGTCACAGCCTCGCTCGAGCCTGCTTTGGGGAAGATGAACGTTGGGCTCGGGCAGGGCTTTCTCTGGCCCCTCCAGTGCTTCTGTACATCTGTATTTCCCCTCTCTCTCTCTCTCTCTCTCTCTCTCTCTCTCTCTCTCTTTGCCGC